>CM033405.1:2645000-2942530 GCA_019426215.1 Buddleja alternifolia
TGTCCAGGGCCACAACTTGCGCAATTCCATCTACTTCACGCGCATATCTTATAGCTCTGAGTCCAGAAGCCGATAATGCCTGTCAACCCACATGTGAACCACTTATCTAAGACAGTGATACATTACAATATGAATGCCAATATTATCTAGAAACAGCCAATTATCAATAACATAAAATCACTAATCACCTCCAGAACCCGAGGTGGCTTCAATCCTCCCCTGACTTTTCCATCTTGTTTGACAGCCGGATCTTCTGAAACGCTGCAGGGTTCATCTTGAGATATCTCTTCAGAGACTTCACATTCCCCATTAGACTTTCCATTATCCGTTACGGAATCCGTTACACCGTCCGCCTCAACAGCAGGTTCCTCTGCGACCTTTGGACCAGCTCTCTTTCTTTTCAACAGCATTTCTTCATGCTCTTGTTCGCGTTTCGATATGAAAGTCCTCAAGACAGCAATAGACATATCTCTATTGTTAACCTGCCATCAAAACATTTTCAAACCTTAGATTCCTCCAAAGCATGCGAGCAATTCTATCATGGTGGTCTCGGTCTACAACACACCGCTGGATGGGGGTGACCTTTTACTATAACACCCCTGCATCCAACGGTGTGTGTGCTACACCAGGACCATTGGTCTCAGTGTAGCATAGAATTTTCCAAAGCGTAGTGCCAAAATGGGTGGTTCTATGCCACACCGGGTCCAACAAAGACACTACACTAAACACTATTGGATGCAGGGGTAAGATAGTAAAAAATACTTAAAGCACCCAACGGTGCTAGATGAACGGGCTCTAATGGACTCGGTCCATCTTAGAATTTCCCGTGCCAAAATCACCAAGTAAAGTAATGTAAGCTTAAAACAAGCTTGAAATTACTGTACCTTTCACTTTTGAGATTTTCCTATAAACTACTTTCATTCAAACAATATAAAACATTAATTTTAACTAACTAAATGGACAAATAATTCACCAATCTCAATCCAGTTTCTGATTTCATAAAAGCAAAAAAAAGTAACAAAAACAATCAAACGCAAAACTAACAATCACAAAGATTTGAGCAACGGACCTGAGCTTTGTTATAAAAAACTTCATTTTTGGCGTGCATTAAAATCTCAGCCTCCCCTTCTTTAATTACAACAAAATCATTGATATCAAACGCCGCCACCGTGTGCTTCTCTTCACCCCCGATTTTGCCATCGGTATCGCCCATTTCTGCAACAAACGACGTCGCGTGCGGCGGCGGCGGCGGCGGAAGGGATAGAACGGAGGAGATTTGAGAGGGGTTCTGCTATCTGTTAGAGATTTCCAAGCATTAAATAGAGAGTTTATATGGAATAATTTGGAAAGTGTGTACAAATTTACAAAACCCTAACTGTGTGTAGAGAGAGACTGGATTGGGAGTGTGTCTTTGTTGAATTCAAAGTGTGACAAGTTGAGTAGGAAAGAGAAGAGTTTATTATTATTTTTAATCTTTTTAACTAGTCTTTGTTTAATCTTGCAACTAATTTTTATTACACTTTTGGTCTTGGGAGTTCGGAAAATCTATGCTCGATCAGGACTATTGATCTCGGTTTTAGCAAATGTTATTGGATTCAGGGGTGTTATTGTCAAAGACACATTAATCATCTCGATTCGATGGTGTATTGTAGATTGGGATTATTGATCCTAGTCTAGCATAGAATCACCTGAAATAATAGATATTAATCGTGTGGCACACTCAATGCGTGTGCAAATTAATTAAACTATTATAAATAAAATAATTCACCATTTTATTACTTTGAAATTTAAACTTTTTCTGTGTTATTTGTCTTGCCTAAAATTATTCCACTACAAACCTCATTTTGTTGTCAATTATAATAAGTAGTTAGAAATTGATACAAAACAAAGAAGAAAAAATTAGAAAAAATATTTAGAGAGAATTAAGGAGAAAAGTGAGGAGAGAGTAAAGATAGAAAAATAAGGTGTAAAACAGAATGGAGAAGTGGAGAAAATATTTTGGCTTGTCAAGTTTCTATAAGATAAATGTCTGTCATACCAAGAGTAGTTATTCTAAAAGTATCTCTCTTTATTAATAATATAGATTAATAGTATGGATAAAACTATTTTTTTTTTTAATTTAAGAGAGAGGGGGATACCCTATATATATCTAACCCGATAAACTCGGGTTGATAGTTATAATCTTGAGTCATAAAAACTCTATCTAGCTCCATAAAGGAGGGAAGAGCCACAACTTATGGCAGTCTAGATTCGAAACCAGGACCTTTCACATAAAATAAGAGGTGGATACCACTAGACCAATAGGTCTTGGGTTGGATAAAACTTTTTAGGCTCTGAATATTTATTCTATTGCATATTTGACCCACATTATGAGATTATGGACATAATTGGTCATATAGATGTCATGTAACCATCCTTTATGTAGATTCGAAAAGGAAAATTGATTTAAGGAAAGATCTTCAGACGAGTTTTTTTTTCATAAAACGACAAACATTCTTTCATCTTTATATTTTTAAGGTGCGTTAGGTACAAGTTTTCTCTTGTCCAATTAATTAATATTCATATTACACTCACATGGTCTCAAAAATTTAAAGATGAGCTTTTGCGTTATAATTTATAAATTATGAGAGTAAATATATATATAATCCATAAAGTTCGGGACCAAAGTGGTTATTCCCTTGAATTAGAAATGCAATTTTGCAAGTATTTACGATTTTATAAAATTGGTGGATATTTGATAGTTCAAGATGTAAATCAAAGTGATATTTATCCTAAATGAAATGAAAATATATAAGTTTGCATGTTTAAATTTTGAGCTCAATTGTGAGAAGAAGAATATATTATTCATGAACATGTAAATTTCATTCCAAATTTCTCCTCCTAATTTAACAAAAGAGACCCAATTTTTATAGATAAAAAAGAATGAAAACTCATGGAGACATTTTTTTCTTTTTCTTTTTCTTTTTTTTTTTTGATGAGGCAAACTCATGGAGACATTCAGCCATCCCATATTCCTAAAATGGTGAGGAAATCAAGGGATAATGGTCACATGTGTTGTAATGGATTAAAAAATTCTAGACGAATGAAAAAATCTTAACCCGACAAACACGGGTCAATAGTTTTTAATCACATACTCTATAAGACTCCAAATAAGAAGAAAAAAATTACAATTGGTGAACCTGAATTTGAATCCAAAACCTCCCACGTGAAAATGGGAGTCAATACCATTAGCCTAATAAGTGTTGGGTAGAAACATGGTCTTTCTATTAATTGAAGATTGTTTCTTATTATTATCTTATTGGGCTTTAAAATTTGGACACTTAAGTCTTGGGCCAAAACATAATTTGGATGGGCCCAATAGTATGGCTCTTCATGGTTCTCTCCCTATTTAGGGTACCAACTTAAATTTAGTTAGATATTTAGGGTATCTTCCTTCGTATTGAATTAAAAAAAAAAAAAATGGTTAGAGTTAAACCAGATATGTCACAACACAAGTGAAGTATCAATGACATTTTTTTTCCTTCAACTGAGTGACAATTCGTGTTTAAAACTAAGTTGAATACACAATGCCTTGATTGGATGACCACCTATATTATGAAAAAATGTTTTTTAAAATTTCCTTTTCTTTGAAAAACTTGTTTGGTTGTTATACCATTATATTTTCTCAAAATTCTAGCTAATTTCGAAGAAATTCTTGCAATAAAAGAGAAAAAATAACTTTTTTATTATTCATGATTTAACAGTTCACTCATTGATTAAAAGGATTTTTTTCCAGCTATATCTCAACAACGAACGTCAAATTAATCGCATATTCTAATGCAAAATAATGCAATGTGCAAAATAAAATCCATTTTGCCTATTTATTTATGTCTGAATAGATGGGTTTAATAAAAATATATTTACAAAAAATTATATTTAAACGTCAATCCAAATAAATTTTTCACAACAAAAATTATATCTCATCAATCATTATCATTACATGTTTTCTCTAAAATAAAGCTCATCTAAAAACACTTTTAACACCATATTTTTTATCCCTAAAAAATATTCTTTTCACTTTTATCATGAAATAAAATTCTTCAAAATGGACGTCATCCTATTAAACTCTACCTCTTCGTATGTAATCTATCTCTTTCACAATTTCAGGACGTTTACTTTGTGCTTGATTCGTGACTTTTGATAAGGGAAAAATGTAAATAGAAATAGAAATGATTAAAATATAAAAGAAAAGGTATAATTATTTCACTGGAACACTATTTTTTTCAGGTTTCTTCCTCAATAAAATTCAATTATTAAACGGTTAATTCAAATATTTTTTTCACTAAAATTCAGGTATCAAAACAACGGTTCCCTTTCTCATTTTGGTGTTCATCTATACTAATCTTAGTAATTATATAAAGCATGAGAAATTTAAAGTAACTATCTTGGGCAGTCAAATTTTGGTAAAGCCATTGTTCCATAAAAAATTGACTAGTGTTCCAAATAATTTCCCTTTCCCCGTAACATTTTCTCTCTCCTAATATTCCTTAATTTCTCTCACATTTTCGCTCATATCACACACATTTATATTTCTTTTCTCTCTCATCCCTCTTTTTTTCTTTGTAACCTCTTCTTCATATTTTGTTTATATGATTTTGGTAAATTTAATTGTCAAATTAAATTTTATTATTCAAAATTTCTTTTAAGTTTTTATTTTTTGCACAAGCATGGAGTGCACTATATTGACTAGTTACAAGAAAGTGCAAACATATGACTGCCATGGCTAAAATTAGTTTAGGTTTTTGTCCTTCCAATTGTGCTTTATAACCAAACACGTATGCTAAAAATAGTTTAGGTTTTTGTCCTTCCAAATGGATTGGATTATGAAGCACATTTGGGAGGACAAGAACCTAAACTAATTTTGGCAATTGAAAATAAATAATTTTAGGTTTGTGACTTTTGTTGTTCATAGGACGTCCAGGTTACGAAGTTTCGAGAGAATCAAAATTATATAATGACTGATATAACATCCAAAATACATGAAGGGAGATCGTAATTATTCATATAATGAAACTGATATAACATCTAAGGAATGTAGGTTATATTTAAACTTGTAATCAATATAACTTTGAAACTTACATTTAAACTTGTAAACAATAGAGCACATCTTCAATCCCATCCCTACGACGGGCTTATGGCGTTTCTGGCTGGATTATCCACAACTACATAGTATCTTCCAATTTAGAATAACACACTAAACCACCAAATTGATTAAAACTCTTGAGCAAGAGAGTCCGCAAACTCTTATGTAAGAAACTCTCCTTCGATAAGATACAAGTTGTGATCCAACTCTTGCTAGATTGTAACACAGCCTTTGGCCCTTTCACTTTTTCACCATTCCAAGCAGGGACGGAACCAAGAATTTTAATGAAAGAGGATGAGAATGTTCTGATATAGGTATACATTTATTTTTTGCTAGATAGTCGAAGGATTCAAATGGGGGGGTGGGGGGGTGGGGGGCGGGATACAGTACGCTATATTTATGAAAAAAAATATATTAAGGAACTAGATTTAATTACAACTTTTTACATAATTTATGCTTTTATATCTCTTTCGTTATAGCCAAGATTTTGGATTTGAGGAGGGTGAACTCAAAGTAAAGAGAAAAAACATGATATTTTTCGATTTTGAGGAGGGGCGAAATTCAAATATCAAAAATTTTGTAAGGTAAAAAATTAATTTTTCAAAATTGAGGGGGGACGAGCGTACCCTCCAACGCCCCCCCGGCTCCGTCCCTGATTCCAAGGAACTAGTTCATAAACTTTACATTCTTTGCCAAGCCCGAATGTGCATCAACGCGATCATCCCTTTGCCAGTAAGACATGAGCCTAAACACAACAGCTAACAATGACCAGTACAATCCTAATATTTGCAAATGGTATCAACAAAAGTAAATGACATACAAGCTCATGATTATTCGGAAATTGCATCTTCACTTACAGCCAAATTTCGCCAGTCAAAAGCCAATATTCATCACGAAGAATGATGCAACCAACCAAATTATTCGAAATATTACACAAAAAGTTATGCTATATGAATCGAAAAGCTAATACAGCATGGCAAACTCAATTTCATTCTTTGTGCTTATTCTGAATCAATTGACTCACGATCGCTGGGACTTACATAAACCCAATGGAAACAAAACCAGGAAGCAGTTGAATCAAAGATTTCTGAAGCCATTTCCATCACCAAGAATGATGCAGCTAACCGAGTCATTAGGTATATAACTATACATATAAAGTTATGCTATATGAATCGAAAAATATAATTCATCTCATACTCAAATTCATTTTTCGTGCTTTTTCTGAAGCAAATGAATCAAAGATCTATGTGCCTTATATAAAGTGGATAGAAACAAAACTAGAAAGATATCTAGACAGTTAGTTACTTCTGCAACTGTTTTAGCTCAAAATCTATCCAACCAGACAAAATATTGAAAAATAGTATTAAGTAAATATTTATATTAATAATAAGAAGGAAACTCTCAAAGAAAAATTACAGCTTAATTTAGTCTTCTTTTGTTGATATTACATACATAGAATATAACATTGTTGTGATATGTATTAAACTTCTCGGTCGACAATGAGGTACGATATATTGGGGAAAATATGGGATTAGATTTGGTTCATACTTTTGACATTTTGACATTCATGGTGTTTCGTACTTTTTTCATTAATATTAAAATAATCTCTCCTCTCCGGTGGACATCATTGTATTCTATAGTGAAATACTCTCTCTCATGGGCGTAGGAGATTGCCGAACAACATAAATTCTTGTGTCGTTTGATCTCTACGCCTTTATTACCATGTTTATTCTAACAAACATACAGATCAGAAACTATGCATAGCACTCCAGTAACTAAACCACAAATTATGCAAATAAACAAGCACACATCCATACATATGACTGTAAGATCAAAGCAACAGGAATTTGATATCGATCACTAGAACAAGAGCGGAAAGTAAAGGGGAGGATAGATCGAAAGCCTTTGGTATGGGAGGAATAGGAAAGGAATATTATCCGTAAATCGATATAATGCCTTTCCCATCACTCCCACCCCGAACGCTTCCGACAATTCATCTCTCCCTTTTCACCTTCCCGCTCGCCATTTCTGATCTTCCGTCGCCGCCGTTGATGATCATCCGCCGGCGGCGGCGGCGGAGATTTGGAAGCGTTTTGTTGAGATTACGAGGGTTTGCTTGATTAGGTATTTGGATAAAAGTAATCATTTGGGAGGAGGGGCTATGCAGGGTTGATATTTATATTGGGAATGTGGAATTAAGCCCAAGGCCGACAATGACAAATTGGGCTCTCACGAAGCCCAATTTCTATTGGGACATTCTTACTTCTTAGGGCTATCAACTGATCAAATTCAAATTAAATTTTATCTGAGTGGATGGTCGACACCCATGACATGTTAGTCTAGTGGTATTCGTTTCTATTTTAATATGTGAGTTCTGTTAAGCTCATGATTAAAAACTATCAGCTCGAATTCGTTGGATCAGGATATCCCTTTCGTTTAAAATTAAAAAAATTGTCGGGTTAGGGTATCTCTTTCGTCTAAGTTAAAAAACGAAGAGTGGATGATCGATGTTTATGTCTCGTCTTATTTCATTTAGGGGAAAGTGAAAAAATTGAAGAAATAAGAAAATTTGAATTTTTGACCCAATAGACTCTTGTAACGTAATCTACCTTTTGATAGAATCGTGCATATAACACTAGTTTATTCTCATATGTAGTACTCTATTTCCATAGATTTCTATTTATATTCATTGATATATTTATATTGAAGTTAAATATATCATATGAGTCACGAAAACAATTTACATTCTTTATACAAAAAATTCTATTATGTGTGCGAGAATCTTGTAGCATGGCCGTTAATTTTATATTAAAAATCCTGACACTTGTTTATCTGTGGACTTTACTAATCGTTTTGTGAGTAACACGTGTAACTGAATTGTATTCATTGTACTCATTTCATAGAATTGCATGAAATTTATTCTAAATACAATACATTTACATATACATACACATAGCTAATGATATATATATATATATATATGGGCTAATAAGGCTGTGCATTCGGTTTAACCGAACCGAAATTTCGGTTAACCGAAATTTCGGTTCGGGAAAATCCGGAACCGAAACCGAACCGAAACGTTCGGTTCGGTTTTAACCGATCCATTTCGGTTTCGGTTCGGTTTGCTTTCTGGAAAACCGAAATTGGGCATAACATATTCAGCGGGCCTTTTTTTGGTTTTGGGCCGTGAAAATTCAAACAAATTTGGGCCAAAAAAATTCATCCTCCTTTTTTTAACCATTTGGGCCAATTATAATTGTCCAACAAGCCAATACTAACTTTGAAATTTGGGCCTTTTTTTAACCATTTGGGCTGTGATGGCTGTAACGGGCGACGGCTGTGACGGCGTTGGCGACGGCGACTGGGTGCTGTGATGTCGCCGGCGGCTGGTGGGGGCGGGGGCGGGGGCGCGCGGTAGAGAGTGAGTGAGATGAGATATCAGACAGAGAGTGAGAGAGGAACGAGATTACGAGAGGCAGGGGGGCTGAATTTCTGAATCTGAAATGCAAAATGAATGAGAACTTAACAAGAGGTAAGGGTTTAGTTTTAGCATTTTTACATAAATCACCCCTAAAATTATTTAAAATTCCACATTAGCCCTCATTATAAATAAATATTCTATATTATATGTATAGTAATTCGGTTTTCGGTTCGGTTAACCGAAATGGAAAACCGAAACCGAAACCGAAACCGAATTTTTAAAAAATTAAAAACCGAAACCGAACCGAAATTGCTCGGTTCGGTTTCGGTTCGAACCGAATTTTTCGGTTCCGGTTTGGTTCGGTCGGTTAACCAAACCGTGCACACCCCTATGGGCTAATGTCACTTTTAATCCCTCAACTCCTCAACTCGACACTTTGTTTCAATATGGTCCCTCTAGTCATTTTTGACCGGAAAATTGGTCACGTGCCACGCACATGTCATATTTTAAGAGAAAAAGTGTCAATTCAACTTTTTAGTTCCACTTTTGTCCCTCAACTTCAAAAAAATTGACACTTTAGTCCCTCAACTTTATAAAATTTGTCACTTTGGTCCTTTAGCGTGAAATACATAGTTTGGTGTATATTTGATGCAAGTTTGGTGTATGGTTGGTGCATATATAGTACAAATACTTAATGTGTATTTGGTGCATTGTTTGTGCTGGTTTTTGTATACGGCTTGTGCATATTTTGACATTGACTTCTAATGCAAAAAATTAAAAACATTAAACAAGCTTTGTTTCATTCAAAGGATTTCATACAAGCTTCATTTCATGAACATACAAAACTCTTCACTTCAACCCTTCTTCACTTCATCAAACATATGAGGAACAAAAGTACCCAAGACAACAATAAGATCATCCAAAGTCTGTTCTGTTTTTTCTGGATCTTCTCCAACTCTGAATTAAGAGTTTTGATATTCCTCGAAAGTCACGGTATGATATTCCTCGAACGATCACACATGGGGGGTCGACCAAGAGAAGTATCAGCAAACTCCAACATCCTTAATGTAAAAATTGATTCAAATTATACAATTACAATATAAAGAAGAACAAAACTTGGAAGTAATTAAAGTAAGCAACTTACCACATAGTTCTCACAATTGTAAAACCTTCTATCCGGATTTTCATTCGTCCAAGAGTATTGAAGCTTAGCACGTATTCCGCAAAAGCACGTCTCGCATTAGCCATTTTTTGCTTTCTATGATAGGCAAGCCAAAAGAGATACAAACTCAGACATTGTTGAGCTTTATAAGCTCAATAATAGCATTGAGGTGGGACTGTATAGTGCATTTTACGTCAAAGGACCAAAGTGACAATTTTTTTGTAAGTTGAGGGACTAAAGTGGAACTCAAATATTGAATTGACACTTTTACCCTTAAAAAATGACGTGTGTGGCACGTGATCAACTTTCCGGTCAAAGTTGACAGGAATTGGACAGAGGGATCACATTGAAACAAATTGTTGAGTTGAGTTGAGGGACTTAGTTGGAAGTAGAGGGACTAAGTGATTTTAAATGTAAAATTGAGGGACTAAAAGTAACATTATCCTATATGATGCTCACAAGAATTAGAAACATAATTTATTACTTGTATATTAATTGATTTAGCTCTAAACAAACTCCAAGTCTTATCAAAAGCTAATAGTGATTAAGTTTGTCTGATTACGATGAAATATTTGTTAATCCATCCCAAATATTTTATGTTTTATATCTCCACACCACAAATTCATAAGGGGTGGACGAGTTTTCCTATGGTGGATGAGTGATGAATTGATGACAATCACCCCACCCCTTCAGAATTTGTGGTGTAGGGCACCGGGAGCAATGCATTACTTTGTTGCACCTTAGATTTCCGGTGGTTATTGAACAAGAATCGTCTAGAAGCCTTTTATGGTGGATAATATCAAATCATTATGTGTTTTATAAAATCATTTAATGATCGAGTTTCACGTAAGTGAGTATGAGTCTATGATCAACAAACCTGGTAGGAGGTTAAGCGTGGACCGCCTTGAGCTCTAAGAAGCCCGATGCCTTACATATCACATAATTTGTTTTCCAAAATTCCATTGAAATATTTTAGTAAAAATGTCTGCATATAGACTGATTTTTCGAAAAACTCGCGAGATCAAATATGATATAATTTTACTTTTGTTTGACGAATTTCATATTGATCCCATCACATGAACTATTGTGATAGTGTCGCGTCTCAATGACCTAGTAACTCATAAAATAACCTAAAAACTCTTTAGATGCAATTAGTGCAGTATTCTCAGTCATTCGTCAGGATTTTAGACCCTACTAAATCCTACGACTAAAAATAGATTGGTGTGTTGCATCAGGTGAATGTAGAATGACCCCATCTGTTAACAATTTAGTTGGTTTGGTCATTTATCAAAAAAAAAGTTGGTTTGGTCAAAGTCAACAAATCACAGATTTATCTTTAAAAAGTTAAAACAAAAACCTTACAAAGTGGATATGAGAATTGAGAACCATTGAATGTGCCATAACGTAATAAAATTTTGAAAAGAATGTTATGACAACATAGGAACTCAGTTTGGATTTCCTATTACAAATCGTGTTGCAATTTTCTATTGCACTTCATATATAAATGTTATGTATATAAATATTTCATCGAATATAAATTTAATATAAATTATATACACTTATTGTATAAATACGATACACAATATAAGATGCAACCTCCTTTTATAATAAAAGGCGTCGTGGTAGGAAACCACCTTTTACACATACTTTTAGTACAACCAACTCTTTTTTCTTTCTTTCTTTCTTTATTTGATGATGATTTTTACAACCAATTCAATCACGCATCTCTTGCAACTGTCATAGAGGCCAAGTACTATGCTACATTGTATTGCTCACTCATTTATAAAACTTTCCACATATTTAATTGCAAATATGCTACACGTCACTGCCTATATATAGTATTATGTCCATTAAATAATCTTCTTTAACAAATAAATAAACCCCTTATCATTCCACAAATGTTACTGGACTCCACGCGTCCATTAGGTGACTCATTCATCTAGTATTATTTTACATATATTTTAATGTACTTATAATCTTGTTATGACGAAGCTTCGAGAAGAAAAACAAAACTAAAAAATAAAAAAAAATATTTATAATATTTAAACATGAAGCCCAAGAACCAAACCCGAAATTTGTCAAATTATTATTGGGTCCAAAAAGGAAAAAAAACACACCATCACTGAACTAGATGAACTTTATAATTCTAATTATGTTTTTTTTATAGACGTTTGAATGGAAGTAGTTCTGATCGCTTAAGTAATTTTTTTTTAGAAAAAGTGATTATTGTAATTGATCTGACAATTTCAAATATGAAACATCTGCTTAATTAATAATCTCCAAACTTAAATCATATTGATAAGATTTATTGTATGTCTCTGATGCCGAATACATCTCCAAAACGTTTTTAGTTATATTTGCTTATGGCCTCGAAATCACATTCACGACAACATTGGCATTTAGAACTTAATTAGGAGAAAACTTCTCAAATGTTGATCATCCACCGTGATCCAATCGTGCACAAATTAGTCTTGACTCTTCGAGTCTGAAATACCTTGAAACTTTTATATAATTTAATTCTCATGACAATAATTTATGGTATAAGTTCTGCATACGGAACTATCATTAAATCAAGGAATAAATTGTCTCCCTTGCGTCACATAGGGTGCCAAAGATTCGGTACAAACACATGTTCAAATTCTATTGGTTAGGAATCTTCCGACAAAAAAAATGGAGCAACACTTGGCACAATAAGTTCTAATTTGGTAATAAAAAACAAAGATTTAGCATGATTTAGTGTTAAGGATGTCCGCTTATTCATTAATTAATGACTTAAAAAGGGCAAGCTTCGGAGGTATATAAAGGGAGATTGGGTTTATGTTTTATGTCATAGAAATTTGAGACAAATTAAATATCAAGTAAAAATTGGTTGAAATGGAGAGCTGGAGAAAAGGGCCTTGGACACCTGAAGAAGATAAGTTGCTTACTCAATATGTTAGCCTGTATGGTGAGGGGAGATGGAGCTCTGTATCTAAGTGTGCAGGTATTGTCACACACACACACACACACACACACACACACACACACATATATATATATCATATTCTCCACACCCAAAGTCTGTATCTATATGTAATTTGATGGGACTCACAAAAAATCTGTATCTCTATGTAAATTGATGAAACTCATAAATTAGAGAAATGGATACTTGCATGAGTAACTCTAAGGTCCCTATCAAAAAAAAAAAAAAAAAGAGTAATTCTAAGGTGCACCGGCCCGTTCATTAGCAGTGCACTAAATATAATTGGATGTGACATAATGATAAAAAATACATAAATCATCTACATCCAGCGATGTTAAGTGAATCGATTTTGCACGTATCAATTATGACTAATTATAAAAATTCTTATCTATCGAGTTTTTCATGCTTCATCGCAAGAATAATGATAGGTCAGTAGTGGACCTTGCGTTATTCTACACTTTTGGATTTTTTATTTTATATTTCATTTTATAAATGTGCAATACATTAATAAAATATATGTAATATGCATATTTAGCATATATATATATTAAGTGTGTATATGCGCGCATGAAGTAAAATATATATTTAGAATAGACGATCATGGGGCTAGATTTCCATTATATGGTGTGAGATATTGGTAAGAATAATGATTTGACTACAACAGTGGATTCTATTATACTGAAGTAGTGGATTCCATATATATCATACTGACGTGACATAGTTTTTACGATAGATTGGGAAATACATGTATAAGTTCTATGTAACTGAATCTTTAGTTAAAAAAAACAACCAATCAATTTCATGTTTTGAAATTTGTATTTATTATTATTATTAATAATAATTCTTTTCTTATTTTGGGATTAAGGTTTGCTAAGGAATGGGAAGAGCTGCAGGCTGAGATGGGTGAATTACTTGAAGCCAGGCTTGAAAAAGGGTCATTTAACACCACAGGAGGAAGGAATCATCATTGAGCTTCATGCTCTTTGGGGAAACAAGTAATTATTTTCTCTTTTTTTCAAAAATTACAAAAAATTAAATGAAATTGGTCATTATTTTATTTTTAATTTCCTGATTTTTTTATGTCTCTATAGATGGTCCACTATAGCACGATATTTACCTGGAAGAACAGATAATGAGATAAAAAATTACTGGAGAACACATTTCAAGAAGAGAAAACCTTCCCCGAGAAAAATCCTTAAGCAACGAGAAAAAGAAACATATGACAACAATATTTTCAAAGAATCCCCTCAAGCAGCAGATGAATATTATGAAAGTGATGACAAAACCAACGTGCGAGATATGGAAACAACATACAATCATCCAAGAGTCGAGAAGAATCAGGATTTCTTGCCGATGATTTGTAGTCAAGAAACTGAATCTTGGTCCGATTTTATCCCCGATGATAGTTACTTGTGGGATGGATTGTGGAACATTGGTGATCAAGCCAATAATATTGCTAATTATTCTTGTGAAGGAGATACCACGTGTTACACATACAATGGAAGGTTTATTTTTTAGGGAAGGTCGAGTTTGTTGGTTACATACACTTATCATATGATTAATTTATATTCTAAAGTGGGTGACACAATCGTGAATCAAGTATTCAACTTGACATGTAATTTGTTAGGCGTACTTGAACGCGATCCTAATAGAGCTTTATTATATTGCTGGGGAGTTCAACAATATTTTGAATTTTTTTGTTGCAAATCAAAAGAACAATAAGATATGATATGGGCCAAAAATATTTAGGGGTATTTGAGTAATTCACCGGTCTCCAAATCTTGTCGGGGCGCCCACCACAGGTGAATGCCCACGGTGGGAGGATTAGGCAAGCTCAAGAAGGGCTGACAACCCATTAAGCGTAGTGAGGTTATTCTTCTAACCTAATAATAATAATAATTAAATCAAGCCTATTGGGCTGATGACAAAATAGGGCTCAAGAGCTCATAGCCCATAACCAGCTCCTTATAAATACCTCAAAGGAGCTGAGGGTGGCTCATGATCTACTCCCCCAATAAAAATACACTGGCAATAAAGAGTAACCCTAGTAACGAACTACGAATTGACTTGATCTCAAATCGTTTGGGTACGTAGACAGCTCGAAGTAACCGGGTGCAGTTTATACAAAAACCCACCTTCAACCTAGTCTGCCGTGAGTTAGATCGGTTCCTCCACCCCACATAGATTGAACACGTGATATTCATACTCTGACGATTTTTACCATCATCAGATATTTTGACATAATTTTGCACATATACTTGTCTGTTATCCATGTACTTTACTAATGTTATAGTGTCACCTCATATTTTAATTAGATGACATAATTACAGTCTCATTACTTTTTACAAGTCATCTTTCTCTCGTGATATTATTTCTAAAAAAATGAATTGTCGTGATATATCTATTTTTCTCTCGTTTTATTTTTTCCATCTATACTTTTTATACGTCATCTTTCTTTCTTTATTTGTTTTTTTGTTTGTTTGTTTAATAACGTCTGAACTTATCCCCCCGTCTTGTTTTTCACCTGTTCTATTTCTTCTGTATTTCCTCACTTTTTATTTAAGGAAAATTACATACTAACACCCTGACTTATTGTGTAATTACCAAATCTCCCCTCATTTACGCCCCCTCATTGAGTCTATTTGTAAAGTTTACAAGACTAAATTGTAAGAATTTTTGAATACACGGAGGTGTAATTGTAAGAAATACCTTAACATGAGAATTTCCAAAAATAACGAATAATTCAGCTAATTACACAATAATTGAAGCGGTCTGTGTATCATTTTTTCTTTTATTAATTAATTTGACTTAAAAATGTTCTTATCAATTTTTTTTTTTCACACACAGGCATTTAGGACCAGTAAGCTTGAATCCTTAAACACTTTACAGTACATGTTATAAAAAATAACATAAGGAAATAAAATCTCAATGAAAAAAATAGCTAATTAAACTAAACTAAAATCTTTAAAAAAACTAAAAATGATTTAAATTGGCCCATGCAGGTCTCGAACCTGCGACCTTCGCGTTATTAGCACGACGCTCTAACCAACTGAGCTAATGGGCCTTTGCTTTTAACCGGATAAACTTACGCTATTTATCCTATTAACTTCTTCTCTTCAGTCATGGATAAGATAAGGATTATATATGTAAGGATTATATATATGTATGCATAAAGGTGCATAATTCTGGGTGAAGGGGAGACCAAAAAAGATCCAAAAATGTTTGAACACATAACAGCAAGTGAAGTAGCAGGTTACGCCGTCGGAGCTCTGCTGCTCTCCGCCACCGTCTCCGCCACCAAAATCGATTCCTTCATCTCCACTTCTCAACGCAGGTAATATTTTGCACAACCACTAATTCCTCCATATTTTCACTTATGGACCCTTCTCTATATTCTTATCCATTTAGGAATCTCTCCATCTGACGTGTGATCAAAATAGTGTCGAAGTCAAAGTTGAGAAACTAAATGATGTCGGGAAATGTGACGGTGCTAACATTTGATATTATGGGATGAATACGAAAAAAAGGGGAAAATTTGATATCTTTGGATTTCGGGGCAAAATTTCAAGTATCAAACACTTGTGGGTCAAAAAAAATATTTTTCAGAAGTTGAGGGGGACGGCGGCCACCACCAGTCCTCGACTCCGCCTTTGCGTGTACGAAATGTTGGGTCCGACCTGACTGACGGCATACCAGAGTTTTTATCTGAAAACAATAATTAGAAATTTGTAAAGTGATTAGATTTTTCGTAATTAACTAATATTAACGGGCATAGTCAGTCCAATAATAAATTAGTTTCTTAATATCAACAAATTTATTTTACTAGTTACTAAATTACCCTTTTTCATTTTAATGGCACGTTAACATCCTTACTTTGTAACCTTACTACGCAGCTCTTTGGGGATGTGCAAGAGATGCGGCGATCTGAAGTTAGTCGCGTGCGCCAAGTGCAAGGGCTCCGGATTGATTAAAGAAGGAGGACCGTTCAATTTGATTCCCGTCATTGATGAAAATCGCGCATTTGGTGCGAAATCGAAGTCATCGTCTTGCACTAATTGTCGAGCGAGAGGCCATTTTTCGTGCCCCGAGTGCTCCAAATTGCCCTAATCTTAGAGTCTCTACTAGGCAAGTGTTATGTATTAGTTATGTGAGGTCAATGTAGCTGTTTGGACATTGAAAGTATTCGAAATTTGGAGTTTTGAGACAATAAGAACATTTATGTGTTGAGATTTACGAGAGGTTAATTATACATAAATAATTGTAATTGTAAGAAGATTTTAAATCTTAAAAGAAGTAGTGAAATCATTGGTAAGTGATTGTATCTGCACTCGTGGTGTTACATAGATAGATGCATGATCAATGTTTACCATTTGCCTCCTTTCCTTTCCTTTCCTTTTTCTTGTATTTTGACCTTGTTCAAGAATTTGTTACGTATTTTTCGACTTCGTTTAGGCTTTTCTTATTAATGGTTGGAGTGTGCAAAATATTGGCAAATCTCATTTTTGGTCTCGTAAGTGGACCAGAGTACACATTTAGCCCTGCGCTTTTATGAAAGTCTCACATTTAGTTCCATAATTTATAAAAAGTGTCAATGTTGATCCCAAAGCTAATTTCCGTCTGTTGATTAATGGTCAACTCCGTTAGTCAACATTTTGATCGACTTTTTCGGGGAGATTTGACGCGCAAATGCACTCACACATGGATTATATTCAATATCACGATATTTTATTGAATATCACGCGTCATTCAAACACAAAATCTCCCAAAAAAGTCGGTCAAAATGTTGACTAACGGAGTTGATCGTTAGTCAACAAACGAAAATTGACTTTGGGACCAACATTGAGATTTTTATAACTTATGGGACTAAATGTGATACTTTCATAAAGTGTGGGGCTAAATGTGTACTCTGGACCACTTACGAGACCAAAAATGAGATTAACCCGCAAAACATTTTATTTTTATATAGGAGTTCTTTGTTATGCATTAAAGATTAGTTTGGTCCAATTTATGTATAACTGATTATGAAAAAAAGTAATTTTCGTATAATCAATAATAATAAAAGCCCATTATAAACTTCGTTTAGTTAACCCTGAATCCATCCCAAACAGGATGGGATCCATTTCATCCAAATATATTACCATTCGTGATAGTAACAAGGCGAGTTTGGCCAAAATCATAACTCACCTCGAGTATGCTTTTGTTAAACTCGAAACCCACTTCAATCCCGGGGAGGCCTAAATAACAAAACTCGACCTCGAATATGTTTCTGTTAAACTCGAAACCTGCTTCAATCCCGGATAACAATAATTTTGGGATTAAACTTTCTTAATTCATTAATTGGTTTCTAGCTTATACATAACAACAACTACTGATTCTACAGTTGTGATTCCATAATCTGACTAAATCAACTTCTAAGTTCTAACAACCCACTAAAGTACAATTACAACGTCCTCCAAACTAAAAACAACTGCTAATTAATTTAGAAATTATTGAACTGCATAATCGGCAGTACAATAAGGCCTTTGGGTTGTATTGTTTGGGCCGTCTTCTTCTCTCCTTTGGTTGATTTGGGCTTTGGGCTGTGACCATATGAGATAACTATTGTTAGCTTATCGAACCCACAAACGGTTGTTCAAGTTTGGCTTGATATGTTAATGAACTGAATTCAAATAGTTTTTAACTAACGATTTGTGGTCGAGTATCAGTTTGATTTGTCTCTTAGTCCTATCGTCCTTGGACAAAACGGTCAAATCATATAGGGGTTGGTTTCCCCTAATTAAACTCTTTCTCCCTTAACCAAGTGGCGAGGGTTTGATCCTCTGCCTTAGATATGGAGAGCTATTGAAAACTGTGGGCCAGTTGTCCCACCTTTCGAGGTGCCTCCAATCAACGAGGGGATTAGTCACTGCGGTCGGCGGTGAAAACTCTGGTGAAAACTAAAAATATAGTGCTCTAGGTTGCAGCTTCATTTTCACGTGGGAGGTAATGAGTTCAATTTTAGTCTTTCACAAGTTGTGACATTTCTTTTCTTATTAGAGGTCTTATAGGGTTCACAAATGATTAAAAACTATTAATCCGAATTTATCGAATCAGAGTATTCCTTTCGTCTAGAAAAATAAATAAATTAGTGTTGGTTATTTTTAAATCAAAATTGGAGTTTAATTAGGGAAAACCAACCCCTATATGATTTGACCGTTTTGTCCAAGGACGATAGGACTAAGAGACCAATCAAATTGATACTCGACCACAGATCGTTGGTTAAAAGCTCGTTTGAATTTGGTTCATTAACATATCAAACCAAACTTGAACAATTTTTTGTGTGTTCGATAAATTTAAAGATCTGCTCGAGCTCGATTTAATTAGTAAAAAGTGATAAAATAGGTGCAAGAAAATCAAGCTACTCGACTTCAACGTGTTCAGTTCAAATAAAATTTGTTTGAGTTTGGCTGAATTAACAATTAAACCAAATTCAAACATAAAAATTAAAACTCGATAAAAAATCAAATAAATTTGAACAACAACTTGTTGGGCTGATCCTGCACCTCCACTCATAGCCGTTTACAGCGCTAGACGGCAGTTGGTAGTTGCAAAGATCCCATTCAGATAGAAAAGCGCGTCCTTTGCTTTTCTGTACGTTTTTTAAGTAATAAAGTCAACGTAGAATATATATATATATATATATACACACACATATAGAGAAGGAAATGAAAATATAGAGAAGGAGGTGATTGAATTCAACTTTTATGCGTTTGAAGTATCTTCTGAATTTCCACCAGACTTCAAGGAATTCCCGGTTCGTTTTTCTCTTTAATATGAAGATTTTTCTTTACTGAAATATATATATATATATATATATATATGTTGAGAATTCCGTTCGTTAAAATTGTATGATTTTGAATTTCGATCTCTTTTTATTTTCGTTTCCTCAGTTTTACTATTAAAAATTTACAAAAAATATATAGTGTAATTTCTCAGTCTTGTCTTTGTATGTAAATCACAATAGCTATTACATAGTGGAAGTCAAAAACTAAAACCATATGCTTCTTAGTAGGGGTGGTAATTCAACGAGTTTAAACTTGTTTTGATTTTTATCGAGCTTTGAAAAATTATTTTTGAGTTTGGATTGATTGTTAATCGAACAGTGCATGAACTAGCTTTAATTAAGAGGAACACGATGTAAAGTTTGAGTATCTTGAATTTTTTAGACATATTTTATCATTTTCCAACTAACGAGTCGAAATTCAAATCTTATCTAACAAAATTTGTGGTCAAGCTTGATGTGCTTACTAATGAGCTAAGCTTGTAACGAATTTCGAGTCAATTATCAAATAGCTCGGTTTAATTTCTTGGCATACTTCTAGATGTGTACCTGATAATAAAGCTTGAATGCTTGAAGAGGTACAATCATCTTTAATGTGATTTGTTACTTAAATACTAAATAAAATGTGATGCTAAATTATCTTAGATAATACTTTTTTTCCTCTAATCATAATGGTGTAAAATGATCACATATTGTTGACAACGATATGGTTATGACACGTCTTAAAGTCCTAAGAGGTCTGTTTCGGAAGCGTATATGAGATGGTACACTATATATAAATTTCTTTTCGGGATAGAGTTATAAGACCTTTGACAGCCTCTAAACACTCGTGGTGTTATAGTGAAATTCCATCATTCCCACACCTAAACTTATAGCCCGATCTGAATAAACCACGTAAATCTTCATATCTATTTTTTTGTTTTATATTCTTGATTTGCGCTTTATTCTAACTAAGATTTAGGGGAGTGCAATGTAAGAATGCCAATGGATTAAGGGCAATATGATTGAAGGTTTTCCTAGAAATCTAAATAAAAATCTTACAAACAAACAGAAATATACTACAGAAATATGATTTGAAGCTTGACTCGACTCGAGCTCTTTCACCAAGTTGCTAAAGCAAATCTAAGCTTGTTTGTTCTAGATCCATCAACATGGCCTCAGTGAGCAGCAGCAATGCGAAGAAACTCATTCAAATCGACGTAAGCTCAGACACAGTATGCCCGTGGTGCTTTGTTGGGAAAAAGAATCTTGACAAAGCTATAGCTTTGTCAAATGATAAATACATTTTTGAGGTCCAAGATTAATATTTCTTTGTTTCTTTAACTTTCTTTTATTTGTATGTTTCGACGTTTGTATTTAACTGGTGTGAATTTCTACATTGCAGATCAAATGGCACCCTTATATACTTAATCCCTCTGCTCCCAAGGAAGGCGTCGTTAAGAAGGACTTTTACCTGAATAAGTTTGGTCCTCGAGCCGTACAAATGGAATCTCGAATGGCAGAGGTTCACTTTTTGTTCCTTAGTTACATTAAAGTAATTCTTAGGAGTTTCCAGGAATTTATAATCACTATCATAGATCACAAAAGGTCCGACTAAATGAACGGTTGCGATTGCTCGGGGACTTCGAGGTCTAAGAGCTCCTAAGAGTGACCCATTACCTTAAAGAAGTGAAAGATTACAAAGGGTCCCATTAAATGAATGGTCGCGATTGCTCAGGGACTTCGAGGTCTAGGAGCTCCTCAGAATGATCCGTGACCTTGAAAGAGTGAAAGAGCTTTTCTCTTTTCGATGATGGTGTATAACGGTATAAGAACATTTTGGTTGACATTTCATTTGAACTTTTGCAGATTTTTAAGGATCTTGGGATGGATTACGACACGTCGGGACTTACGTAAGTTAAATCACATTACATGACTTTATTGAAATAGCTTTTCTGCGTTACGCCTTCTTGTAAATTTCAGCGAAAAATTGCAGGGGAAATACTCTGGACAGCCATAGGTTGATCTATTTTGCTGGACAACAAGGACTTGATAAGCAACATAAACTCGTCGAAGAACTTTCCATTGGCTATTTCACGCAGGGAAAGTATATAGGCAACAGGTAAATGAAGTAAATCGAGTTCTTTTCTGGTATCATTGCGAAAATCGGAATAAAACTGTGATTGTTCGTTCTATTTTCCCTTCTGCTAGAATGCCTTTCTATTGCAATGTTGATACTAAGATTGTATTTTCAACAATTTTTATTTTCGGATCACGATGTGCCTCAGACAAAAAAAAACATTAGATGAATGCGGGCCGTAGTTGGTGACTCCCGAGATTTTGATCACCACCCTTCATATGAATGGGCTCATATATGGAGGGATGAGATCTTCTGGGAGTCGTATCCTTGTGAGGTTAACATTGTCTCTTTGCATCTGAAGGGAATTTCTAGTGGAAGCTGCTAAAAAGGTCGGAGTCGAAGGAGCAACCGAGTTTCTTGAAGATCCAAACAATGGTCTGAAAGAGGTATAATTTCCAACTAGAAAAACGAAAAAAAAATTCCCCGTGTATTAGATTCTCAGACAGTGAAACCATAGTCGGTTCATGATTCAAATCATATATGTGTTGTTCTAACTTTTGAAGTTATACTTTAGCTTCGCCCATTACCTGCAAGTCCTGGGACATCACAGCCGTCCATCGTGTGGAGCCCACAGATGGATGGCTAAGATGTCTCGAGTCAAGCAAGTCACTGAATCTGCTAAGAATTACACATTACATTCAGATCCTTAACTTATCCTCGACTTGCAATTTTTCTTTTCTCGTTCGTCTTGAATCAAAGTAGTGGCTAACGCTTATTTCTGTTTTTACGAAAGGTTAATCAGGAACTCAAGAAGTATTCGTCCCAAGTCAATGGAGTCCCGCATTATGTGGTAAAGTCTTGCTTAAACATATGTAACAAAAAACTTTATTTGCTACCGTGTGATGGATCGATGCTGAACTAGAGAATATTTATGACAGATAAACGGGAAACACCACTTGAGCGGAGGCCAACCACCCGAGAGCTTCCTAAAAGCTTTTCAAGCGTTCTCTTAGAGGAAAAGGATGGAGTTCTTCACAAAATGTCGTCTTGATATAGTCTCGAGTCTTGTTACCTGTTGTTACTATGTGTGGGAGTGGTTTCAAATTTGTTAAGTTCGTGTTACCAAATATGTTGTTGATCTATAGATCTGTTACTGAAATAGTTGTGTATTTGTATCGTTGTTTTGATCAGAAACAACTTGATATAGACCAGAAATTTACCATTTGTGCTTGTGTTTCAGTGTTCATATTACTATAGATATGAGATATCCCAATTTGTCTTCAGTTTTGCATTTCGAATCTTGTAATTCAATTTATTTCTGCATTTCATATTCACATTCATCAATCTATATTTGATGAATGTGAAACTTATATCTAAGAATATATTTTATATACTTGACATCCATTTATTAAGTTGAATACAGGTGAAACACTAAAATTAGATTTGTTATGTGAGATACTAATAAAATACTAAATTTAAATAGAGGATCCAAACTGACTCGATATTTAGTAGAATTTTGAACCGAATTCCGCAGAAACTTTCTATCAAAAAAAAAAAAAAAATTCCTCAGGAACTATCTACAAGAAAACATAACAACTTTTAGTTCATTTTTGGCTCGGGTTTGGGTTCGGGTCCAACGCACACCAAACAATTCTGATTTCTGTGCAAGTTATCATTCCCCAACACTTTAATACATATATATATATATATATATATATATATATGGAACGACAATTTCTATCACATGAAAAGGGCAGATAAAAACTTGCAAAAAATACAATCAAATGAAAGAAAATCATAATGTAATAGTCAATGTTACACTTAATTGTATGAGCAATATAAAAAGATATCAGTTTTCGAAAACTTAATCGGGTTACTCTAACGAGGTCCCGAGACTCCAACTCCGGAAAAATCATAAATCATCTTTGTGGTGGGACCCATATGGGGTTCACTACACACAGACGGTCATGATCACTCCAACGGGTATTTACAATGAAGTTTACAGTTTCACACTTAAGAGATTCCGATGTGTAAATCCTTGTATTGGTGGTTGGTTTCATCGACGACCAAGACTTCCGCAACGGGACAGGTCAAGGCGTCTCATCGAATGCCATCACCTATGAATCCAAATAAGCAAATATTAGATCCAAAGAAAATAAAATATCCTCGTTCCTTCATATTTTTAAACTCTTGTGAGTAAATTAAAGAAGCGATTTATACAACTAGTATAAAATGTAAAATCAGAAATTCATCAATGTTGATGAATTAGAATTCATATTTTCTCACCCCTATATATGAGTAGAACATAACCCATACAGTGATATACATAAATATATATATATATATATATAGAGAGAGAGAGAGAGAGAGAGTACAGACCAAGAACGAGAGCGTAGATGATAAAAAATGTAAATAAGGCAAAGCGGCAAGACTACAAGTGAGCAAGGTGTTTAAATTTAGTCTACTAATGCTATGTTGGATCACAGAAATATTTTAAATTTGTACTTTGTTTGTTACACCTTTTCCTCACTAAAATCCTTGATCTAGTACAACAGAACACACAGACAAAAGGAGGCAATTGTTTTTCCGGATAAAGTGAATTTTATTACAATCCAAGGAAACAAGTGTTTGTATTGTGAGGGCTTCGAGTTCATAATCTTCTCAAATAGCAACATACTAATAGAACAAAACTCAAACCAGGGTACCCTAAAATGATTCGTAGAAAAATAGAATTTATCTATGGGTGAAAACTTAGAATCATATTGCATGAAAATCGCCAAATTAAACTCCGTCCCCACACAGAGAACGACAAATGCAAATATAACAAAGGCATGTGAAGAGTAATTACAGAAATACCCCCTCATATAATGTGTAATTACCAAAAAAGACCCTCATGTTTTTTGAAATTACCAACACCCCTTACAGTGGCCTAATTGTAAGGTTTTTAGGGGTTAAATTTTAATATTTTTTAATTGGGGGTGGGGTGGGGTGGGGGGGGGGGGTAAGTGTAAGAAGTGTCTTACATGAGGTAGCCTTTATGTAATTTCAAAAACATAAGGGAGTTGTTGGGTAATTACACAATATACGAGGGGAGATTTGTGTAATTTTCCGTAAAAAGTAACCATGCCAATGAATAAACGGTAATGCCAAGACATATGCGAATATATATATTAGAGAAGAATGAGATATTACCTTGCCACAAACTGGGCAGTTATCACTTCTTTCCATCCACTCATATATACATCCAAGATGGAAATGGTGAGAACATTTTGTAACTATTTTCGGGTTTTCTGAGGTATAGTCTGCAGGAAAAGGATGAACCAGGGTTATGAAAACCTAAAATTTAGATACCACAATATTTGAAAAAGCAAAATTGTAGCATCAGCAATAGAGTTGTGTCAACAAGAAGGGAACACTTTGTTTGTAAATACTGCTACCGCCTCAAGTCAAAGTATTCTTGGTTGGCACATTTGGCACCAAAATCAATTAAACACTAAGTTTGGTATTCAATACGTAAAAATAATTCTACTGTTACATATTTAAGTAGAAAAAATTACGAATAATAAAGCAATCTGCATAGTATAAATGGAAGCGGAGCCATCCTAAAACTTACACCTCGTATTTTGGAATTTGTCCAGAATGATAATGCCTCATCAATATTTAATTCATGAAGAACAAATTAGTTATTGTCACTGATGGAATTATGGAATCTGATAAGCAAGAAGTTATGATGATTCGTGTATTTAATTCATGAAAGGCACAGTGATGTTGTAAGAGCATACAATGATCATTTTATCGTAGTCATTCTAGCTCTAAACTCTAATTGTTAATAAATTGTGCATGCCTCTATCTGTGATGTGATTTGTAACTCTGAAATCAGTAAGAATTTCTAAAGTGGCCACGGACATAGGTATTATTTGCCGAAACCCATAAAGTCTTGTTTTTGTATGTATGATTTTACTTTCAGTATTCTTCTATCGCTTAAATTCATTCCTAACATTAAAAATTGCTAAAAGAAGATGCAAGAAAACAATAATGCATTTCTACCTTCAAGACATGTAGGGCAAACATCTTCATCTTCTGAAGAAGTATAAATATGAGCATATCCCGGCGCCATTTTTGCTGTCGAGAGCTTTAACGATGATTTAGAAGAATATTCCTTTGATCCTTCTTCACATGTATCGATCCATTTCTTTTTGTTACTCACATATTCAGATTCTTCATTAGCTTCGTTCGTTCTTAGTGGTTCGGTTTCCTCATGTGACTGACTCGAACCTTTCTCCCTTCTAGAACGCAAATATCTTGGATCTGCATCATAAGGCAGAGGTCTTGGAGGAGAGCGATACATATCAGCTAAAGAGTTGTCAAGTGATGTTGTAGAAGTTAAAGATGTGGTTCCTTGATTGGACGAAGGTAAGGCATGGTGTTCTCCCCTATGAAACAGTGACGAATACTGCAGAAATGCAATAAAGGGTATTCAATAATCGAATTGGCATTACAGAAAAATATTTGAGTCAGTCATGATAGGTTTAATGATAGCAGAGTAGATTTTAGCTGCCTAAGTGGTAAATAGTTATACAAAAGTCCTTATTAGAAACTTCTTTGAGGTATGCTTAGTTGTAGAGAATTTATTTTTATCGTTTTCCAGTATAATCACAACTATTTATGATAACTGTGATTGTAATAGGAATTCAGAGGCCTGGAAGCTTCTAAGAATGACCCGTTATAGAGAAAGGAGACACCCGAATCACCCATAAGATCAACTTATTCAACTAAGAATTCATACATGGATCGAGAGTGAGGGGGGTGAGGGAGGGAGGGGGGATAGAGATTTTGCAATTTTAACTATTACACTCAGAGAGAGAGAGAGAGAGAGAGAGAGAGAGAGATTAAAAGCAAATTAAACATTTTCACATGTAAGACCCAGATGTAAGTTTATCCTTCCCCCACATTCAACTACAGAATCTTTCTAGGATTGTACATAGATGTAACGTGTTGCCCCCACCTGCAGATCATTAGTTTTATTGTACTTAGGAAAGAATATTCTATAAAAGTAAGAAAATAATTAAGCTTTCAGAAGGACTGCACGTCCAGGAATTTGCTGCAGCTGCCTCTGATTCTTTATTTCCAACGACTATGGTGACAATCGATTTTAAGAGAGAGAGAGATTTTAACTGTTACACTCTCATATCTCTGTTTTTTCTTTCTGGAAAGGGCAATGATCATTGATTCGTGGACACTTTGATCAGTGAAACTTTGAAGATATTGACTTCATAAATAAATTCACAGGTTAGCCATAACTAGCATAACAAATCAAGCATCGAACAAACTAACAAAGACGTTAGTATTAACCAATCATATTTTGGACAAATTTACCAGCCAAAAGAAATAGAGTTTCAATGTATAGATTAATGTTTTTCAGGTTGCGAAAACATCTATAACTAGGGGACTCATATAGCACAAATATAAAGCGCATAGCTGCAGAACATACATAATATGCAATGAAATTGACTTATTGAAATAAAATTTAACTAACACACTCAGAATAAATTTAACAGGCAAGAGATCATTAAAAAAAAAAAAAAAATACCGCGTGTAAGAAGCTTTGAAGGAAGCAATGAATGCATATACAGTTTCTACATGAGTTATCCAGATTAGCAAAATCTTCACAGTCATCCCTCAAACAGCAACAAGCAGCACCCATGATTACTATTGTTAATCCACTTTAATCCCTCAAAACCCCGTTTATCGACTCAGTATCTCGCAGTAAACGACAATGCACTCACACAAACATCTAAAATTCAAAAACCCCTGTGTGGAGATTGAATAATTATAATGAGAGAGGATCTTAAGCTCGACGAAGTTGAATAAACGTCTCGAACGAGCTACCTCTCTCCACGAATACCAAAATGCCTTTCTTTAAATTATGTGTATTCACCTGCAAGATCACAAAGAAACCAACACAATCAGAAATTGAAGAAAAATAATAAATTTTTCAATTGCCACAAACATGATATTATATATTGCAATGTGAATTTACACTTTAAATGTAAAGATGTTTTTTTTTTTTTAATTTTTTTTTCCTGGGAAATAAGATGTAGTAAAAGCAATATTACATCATCAATTAAACTCAAACAAAAATAATAAATTTATAACAGCAAATTCAGAAAGTAAATAAACAGTCATGAACAGTTCTAAGCTCTCGCAGTTCCTTCAAAATCAAGCAAAATTCACCAAATATTTCAAATTAACATTAAATTATTAAAACCCACAAAGATTTCCAACAGATTACTCAAACCCAGAAAACCCATTACAGATTATACGATTCTTATTAATCCCAACACATCAATTTAAAAAAATAAACTGAGATAATATATATATTCATATATGTACAAGAAGAAAATAGGAAAAACAAAACAAAAAATTATTAATCTTACAGCGTCAGACGATTCTAGAGAGACAGGAGCCGAGAAATCCGAGGTCAGATTTTATGACTATCTTTAAAATATATATATATATATATAATATTTTTCTCTCTCTATATGTATATAAGAAGATGATGATGAAATTCTTAATTGGACTTCTATGTGTATTTGGAAAAGGAAAAAGAGAGCGCGTGAGTGAAGACTAGGCGAAATTGCAATTTTGATTGATCCCATACGTTCATCATAATTCTAATCCCATACTTTACGTAATTATAAAGTAGTTCCAATCATTTGATAAAATTGTAATATCAGTCTTTTTTTAAGCAAGTTAATCTCGCCTTTTATTTTTCATTAAAAACTAACGAACTTGACTATTCCATTGAAAACTAATGGAGTGGTCAACTTAAATTATAGTTTGACCCCTAATAGATATATCAAACACCCATCTAAACCATTTTTTCAATTACCCCCCTTGAAAAATAATTAAAAAATAAAAACCACAACCTTCTCCAGTTATACCCTTGGTCCAACCCCAGGGACAAAATGCAATTTTGAGCTAACCATTTTGTTAGTTTTAAATGAAATAGTGATCTCTGCTTGTTTTTTCGTCAAATTTCAACGGAAAATAAAGTGTGGAACTAATGTTTCTTAAAAAGGGATTAAAGTTGCAACTTGTCCAAATTATTAGGACTATTTTTTAAATCACCTAAAGTGTGGGGTTAAAATTAAAATGGCTCTATCTTTTGGGAATAAATTTGCAATTTTGCGGTGAAGGCCACGCGCTTCTTTCTTTAGGGTACCCGGTGGTGGGTGAAATGGAATAATAAGTCTATTCCATCTATTTCTAATACTTTATTAAGGAAAAGTGTTACTTGTATAAAAGTACGTGTATTTATATTGGTTTTTTTTTTTAACAGAAATATTTGTATTGTTTTTAACGTTGATAAAATAGAGCATTTATCTTAATGATAATTTAAATTATTCCTTCTACTCGAATAATATAATAATGAGTATAAAATTCATTGTGTCTTGTTAATCTACTATATAACATGGAGGAATTTGCAAATGACTACTAGAAGCTTGATTTAAAGTATTATAATTCAAATTGACGTCATAAATGTGGTTAAAGAATTGATTTTCTGTTTTTTTCTTTTCTTGTTTCGAGAGTTATGTGTTCAAATAAATTTTTAGGACAAAACATTTTCTTCCCTATTATGTTGATTATGTAATTAATTGGTGACATCATTTATATGAAAACAAGTATAATTTTCTAAAGGCCTTTATTAGCACAAGATTTTTTGTTACAAAAGTTTTGAATAGGTTCGACTTCAATCACTTATCATAACTCAATTAGTTATACATGCTTTGAGACCAAAAGTCAATTACAAAGATAGTTATATATCGCCCACGGACATCATTTTCACATCCACAGAGAAAATCGAACTCACGATCTATTGATATGAAGTGGCCCTAAACCTAAAACCCTATTAGGACTACGTTAAGGCAATCGTATCCGAATAAAAGGCAATTAAGAGGTCATAGGTTTAGATTCTACCGCAGGTGACAATCCATAAGTACTTAAGTGAGCTAGCTTTGGTCCAAGAGGTATGTATTGATCCTGGTAGATGATCGGAGTCGACCCACCTAAACTTTTTATTTACCCCTCTGACACAACAAAGTAAGTGACACACTGTATTTTCACAAGTCTTTCATCAGTGGACACCTCCCCAACTCTCCTAACGAATGGCATAGTGCAAGTCGACACACATATTCATTGACGAAACGTAAGAAGAAATCCCTACAGAATGAGTTGCAAAAGGATTATATACCAAAAAGAATTAAAGAAAAATTCTTCAAAAATGATTTGTAAATTTCTACCAACATGCTTATTTTTGTTTCGAAAATTTTTAGTTGAATTATTATTGCGATTATTGTGAGAAGAAGGAGAGTGAAATCACATATCAATGGAAGAATCGGTTTGAGAAGGGACATTATTAAATCGATTTTCACGAATTTCATGCATGAGAAGTACGTTGCGAATTTCGGAAAAAGAAGGCAACAGGGATTTTGTGGTGAGGACTATGACAAGCGGAAGATATGACTCCGGTAATCCTTAAAGAAGTTGAAAGATAAAAGTTTGATCAGAAATGGGAGTGTCAAGATCCGCTAGAGTATCGACGATGGATTTCATTTCCTGACAATATTGAGATATGGTGAGGGAACCTTTTTGAAAATTATGAAATTTTTCATTGACTTGGAGAGAACGGGAGGGCTTATTGTTTCGAAAATTGTCTTCAATTGTTAACCATAAATCACTAGCCGTCGCGTATTCTAAGTCAAGATGTTTAAGCAATTTTAAATCCACAGTAGAGTAAAACCATCTTTTCACTGTAGAATCGAGAGCAAACCATGCAAGGTCGGTATTATCGTTAGGCTTAGAGACACCGGTGAGATGGTCAAACACAAAATAACTTCTACAAATATCCATGAACATGCCTCGCCATATTTTATAGTTTGAGTCAATATCAGTGAGACGAAAGCCAAAAGAATTTTGTATGTTACCGGCGGTAAGAGCAGGGTGAATAGAGGGGGGGCGAGTTTCAGATTTTTCAGCCATAGCGGTGGAAGTTTCATCGTCAGACATGGTTGGGAGGGGAAAATCGCAATAACAAGATTCAAGTAAAAATTCGAAATTAAAAATAAGATAGTTAAAAAGAAATCCAACCTTGAGAAGAATATGTTGTGGATGACAGGGAGAGTATAGGAGGGAGAGACAACGCATTGTAGGGCACAACGTCTTGGCAGCGGAAGAAAAAGATAGAGGAGGGCCGGTGGCTGCGGCTGGAAGAAGGCCTAGGAAATTAGGTATGATACCATGTTATAATATTACTCCCCATAATCATAATGTGTTGCATACAATCAAATAAATAGAGCTTACAATGGAAAAGAAAGGAAACAAAGTAAAGGTACAATACTAACTAACAAATATACGAGAATAATAAAAGATACGATACTAACAAAATAATCTAACAGTAACGAGCATCCAGACGACAAAGAGACATCCTTACCCCCGGGAAACTACACTCAGTGTTGAACACCAAATTATGTTAATTAAGGCACATCAACATATAATGCATATCAATATTATTAATGTGGATATATCATGTCGTAATGTGACATAATCTACATTATTTGACATGAACCACACCCAATACATACAAGCATTTTGTCTCGCTCCTACAATAATTTTGACAACACCAAATATGTTTGAATTGCCATTGTAAAACCCGCACAAGCACAAACACTTTAAAAAATGTCGGACACTTGATGGTGTTGGACCCTACCATCAAGGACTCAAATTGTCAAACCTTCAATACAAGTATATAATAGTATACTAAAGCCGCGCAATGCTAACTTGCCGACAATTCTCTGTAGTATTACAGTGTCTGATTTAATTTAATTGCATCACTTATTAACCCATCAAATTATAGCTATTCCCCATTTGAGTAAAATACATAAAATCCTTCTTTATTATTTCGAAAATGTAAAAAAATATAATGAAATAGATTAAACATTTCATTGTTCTATTAAAAAGTCTACATAAAATCCTTATTCCCTCAGAAAAAGAGATGGAACTATGTGCGGTTTTGAGCAAAATAATATTACTTACCTCTTATATTGTATGGAGAGAATATAAATGTCAAATAAGTATATCAATAAAAATGAAAAGCACGAAACACATGCTCACCATTTAACGGATTGAGGATTTCGCGCAGACTTTTTATTAACACGGGATAATGTTTAGTCTATTTGATTAACAAAGTTCTTTTTTTTTTTTCCTATAATTTTCAATATGTCACAGGGAGATTTTATTTGTTTACCCTAATATTTTATTCTTGTTAATCCTATGTGTAAAGTTAATTGGTGCTTCCTTTTCAAAAGATTAAATTGCACCAACTAACACGAAAACGACATTTATTTTTCTCATATGTACTTTGTCTTTTATGAAATAATGCAACAAAAATCCAGGTTAACTCGAGTTATATTAGAGTTATAATCTATAATATATTATTTAAAAAGGGCAAAATGTCCTTCACCGCTCAAAAAATCAATTTTTCCACATAAGTATCCAAAAAAATGAATTATGCCCCTCTAAACTTAAAATCTTATAGCATTTTGTCCCAACTTGATTTCTTTAACCAAACTTTCATCAAAAACTTGTCGCATATCTGCTCCATATCATTTTTAAGAATGGAGTCCTCATGATTTACTATCTTAACCACCCAAAGCAACTATTCATACAGTGTTATTTTGTGGCATTAAACTATTGCTTACGTTATATGTGTTGTTCCGGGTATATAAAAAACACAAATTGGAGAAAAATTATGCATTTAGGTAGAAAATGATGAATAAAATGGTAAATGACCACTCTATCTGATCTAACCCAAATCCAGGGATTCGGATCTCTCAGTTTGGAATAATCCGAATCACTCTACGAGTATGATGATGAATATTTATGGTTGCACTTAATAATGATTAAGCTACTTATGTACCTAATTAGGATCAAACCAACGTAGTTCTATATTAATGATGATATATAGGGTCGTACTCGGTGAACGATTCTAGTCTCCAAATTTATAAGTATATAGGAACGTACTTCTCAATCTATAGACTCGTTACTAATGAAAATACGAGGCTAAAACTGGAGAGAGTATTCTCCAGCCCTCCTCAACAAGTGTTATGAGGGGGTATTTATAGATGCAAGTGTTGTACGGATCTGACAGCGATAAGTGGGTCGCACCGATGATGCCACATGGTGCCTATGAACGGTCAGGATCTTGACTCGTATCTAGTGAACGACCCGACCCGAATCACTTAAAAACACGCGAATCTTCCATTATGGGCCGATTTCTGGGTCTGTGTTGGGCCTCACATGCTATAACATTTTATTCTTGGGCTAAATATATTTTGGTATATCACTATCCATTAAGATGGATGTATGTGTTTTTTTTTTTTTTTTGTATGTAATAGGTTTTTTGTGGTAGTCCTATAATTAAGTTTATGGAGGACATAGTATATTTTGAGTTTCTATGGAGATTAGTGGAAAAATTGAATTTAGTTTATTTATTACCTTTTTGTTGTTTGTATTGTTTTTTTTGGGTTGGGGGGGGGGAGACTTGAATCATTCAACCAAATAAAGTCAATTTCTTAGATGAACCATAACTTACAATATTTATTTAATGACTAGTTGATATGTCATTTTCAACTTGTAACTTTGGAAAGACTGATTGAGATGGAGTCAATGAGTAGTTGCAAGAAGGGCCGGTTGGAACACTAGCAAAAAAAATGATTGCCCTCTATTAAACACTTCTAAATGAAATTGGATTGAATTGAATTTGGTGTCCACATAAAACTTGATCATTTTTATTTTTTTGATAATTAAAAATAAATCAGATCAAATTTAAATGCTGGTATAAATGTGTACCTTCCATAATTTCATAGAATCATAAACCATGTAAAAACACAAGAATAGACTTAAGTTGGACGAGTGTCATTTTCAGTTTTAAAGCTCGACGAAAGAGCAAGGAAAATAACTATTACAAAAAACTAAAGAGGCGGAACTCATTATAGCATAACAAGCTGACGCTGTTTTTGCACCCTCAAGAAATGAAAAGAAAATCAAGTCAATAACTACTTTCAGAATTTGACTTAGAACAACCTACAATATTTAAAAAGATTTCAAATAAGGAAGTAATTTTTTTTTTTGAGTGAATCGGTTATTTGATACATATCCCGAATATCAAATAATAATAATTTGCAACCAAGCTATTATAATTAGCTACCAACTACTATAAAAATAGAGAAAGACCACATGTAGATGGGAGTAGAATGTAAAAACTCTATTATATTGGGGGTATCATCTTCACCAATACAGCTTAGGGGTGCCCACGAACTGAGCTTGAATCGAGTCTGGCCAAATTTCTTGGCTCGAGCCTGAGAAAACTTGAGCTCAAAAAAAATAAAAGATCATTTTTTACTAATATTGATATGCCCGTAAATTATTAAGACATGACATTGGACTTTACTAGAAGATGAACCTAAAAATGAGGTAAAACAGTGGGCTGAAAATAGGAGGAAGGCCCAAAAAATGCGCATTCCAAAGTGGCTCATGAAGAAAAACTTAGAGGAGACCTAAAAATCGAACCGCTGAATAGCTGCCTAAGAGGGATAGCTGGACAATTCATGAGGAAGCTGGAGGATAGCTGAAGGAAATAGTGAAAAGAATGGCTAAAGAAGAGACAACTGAAGGAAGGATAAGAATGGATAAAGATCAAATCCAATCCAATCTTAACCTATATCCCTCAAAAGAGGGAGGATGATTCCACATCTCCCTAGTGTGGAAAAATCGTCCAACCCTAAATCAGCCATGTTGGTCTATAAATAGGAGAAAATTCATCATTTGTTAGGGAAGATTCACAATTGAGAGAAAAAAGTGTATAATTTTCTATGTTCTTTATCTCTTTGATGTGAAAGTCAAAAATCAATAAAACGGAAATTTAAAGTGTTCTTCTTGTTAGTTTTTACTTAAAATTTGATATTTATTTAGAAAAAATATCCGTCTTCCATAAAAGTTAGATTTCTCATTTTCATATAAATAAAATCACGTTTTAATTAGCACGACTTTCTTGAAGTAAAAACAAACCGCATCAAATATATATATTATTAATTTTGTATTAAAATATATTATTAAATAGAATCATGATAAATATTAAATATATCATTATATTATACATATATAATAGTATAAGATTATGTTTTATATACACTAAATATAACTCGTGCCATCGCTCGAGAGATTGAATATGTAAAAAAAATATTTAAAATATATATCTATTATTACATAATCTATTTATTTATAATCTACAAAATTTAAAGAAAACATATGATTTAAATTAATAATTATCATCGAAAAAATTCTTTTTATGAGTGTTAAGTCATGCTTATTTTGTTTTAAAAAAATACATTAATAATAATTTTAATAAAATAAATATTAAAAATCATGAAGTAACTATCATTAATGAAAAATTGACTCGGTTTTGTTGATTATCATTGGAAAATTTCTTTATATGAGTATCAGATCCTATTATTTATTTTGATATTTTTAATAATACATCATTGATAAATTTCATTAAATAATTATTATAAAAAGAGTAATAACTATCACCATAAGTGAAATGGATATAGAAAAGTTATTTTTTATTTGAATTTGAATTATATTAGTAATTATCTTATTTTGAATTCAAATTATGTTGGTAACTAATTTATTTTGAATTTTTAAATTTGAGTGATTTAGATAAAGATTGATATTTATATTTAATACACTAGATGTAGCCCTATGCCAAGGCATGTCAATTTTTTTTTATCATTACATAATGTATTTATTTATAATCTAAAAAAAATTAATACATTATTGTAAAATTTAATATAGAATATATTAGAAGATAAAATGAGAAGTGACTATCATCATTAATAAAAAAAAATTGATTTTGTTGGTTATCATTGAAAAAATATAACAAAAGTAGGAAAAGGAAAATAAAAGACAATTTAGGTAATTGAGACTTAAATAAGTATGATGAAGAGGAATTTATAATTATTATATTGAATATTAAAAAAATTCTTAATTGCTATGCAAAAGAATTCAAAAAAATATTATCATAAATTGAAATGCATGAATGGGTGAAAAGTAAGAAACAAAATGATGTTAGATAGGCCAAAAACTTACTTAACCAAATTCTGTGTACAAAAACAACAAATTAATTAGTAGACACAAACATATAAACATGCGAACACAATGAGGATATAATATTCAAAATAAGAAAAAATAAATACAATGATATGTAGTATATATTAATCAATATGAAATATGATGGATATGGAACCTAAAATAACCTAAAGAAATTATATTTCAACAGAGGCCCTTGAATCGCGTGCCAAAGTACTGGACATAGAAATTAATGGAGCTAAAAAGAATAATTATAATTAAGAATATAAGATCATTAGAAAAAAATGAAAGAGAAGGCTTCAGTATTGCTAGTGAAGCTAACATGGCAAACTTCAATAATATGCATGTTCTAAGGAAAAATAGACATCATCCCCACACTCATCTAATAGATGGCAATAATATACAAATAAAAATATTATGTGTTAAAGCAATACTATTTCAAAATTAAATTAATTGTGTATAAGTTTCAAACTTAATAGTTTTGAGAAAATGAAAATAACTCATATAAATAATTTTATGATATAATTATAAGCATTATTATTAGTAATATCAATATATGATATATTACAAAATTGAAAAGTATGTGATCTTTTTAAAAAGATATACGTCCCAAGGATAGATTTTAAGAGTACAAATAAGAAAAGAGAAAATTATATGAAATATGTAAAAAGTGAAACAAATACAACACTCCAAACCCAAATAAAGAAGACCTCGATCACTTTATCTCATCATCTTACTCGGTCTAAGTAGAATTAAATAAACAAAACAAAACTTGTCGAATGATACTAAATAAAATTTAAAAGAAAAAATTAAGAAAAATAAATAAAAGTAAAAAGATGTTAGAAGTAGAAATGAACTACATATTTATATTAAAACACTATGAATATACAAATAAATGGGTTTGTTTTCCTTCTTTAATTTAAAATGAATAAAGCAAAAAAATCTGCTAAAAAAAAATCAAAAAAATTGATCAATCACATATTAATTAATATAAAAAGTTCACAAATAAATAAAAAATTTATTGACTGAAAACTGGTGTGATGAATGTTGAGAAATCTTTTATACAACTCAATGGAAAAACCAAATAAACGAAGAAGAAGTTTGATGGAAAATTAGAAAACCATCTCAAACAGAAAATTGCAAATTCTTAAAAAAATATAAAACCAAAAGAACTGCTGAAATAGAGGCAAAATCGGGATAATAGCACAATCAAGTAGAACATTGAAATGCAATGTGAAATATAGATACAAAAACGAATGAATAAAACTAATTATTATCATATGTTAGAGAGAGAAAATTATTGTGCATTGCATGCAAATGCCACTACAACAACACACTAAAAAATTGATGCGAACTGTGAGAAGTGAAATATTTGATTGAAAGGTTTATTTACTCAAGCTACTAAAATAGGGTGACAACGGGATAATAGCACAACTAAGTAGAACATTAAAAAGCAATGTGAAATATAGATACAAAAACGAATGAATAAAGCTGATTTATCATATATGTTAGAGAGAGAAAATTATTGTGCATTGCATGCAAATGCCACTACAACACACTAAAAAATCGATGCGGACTGTGGGAATTGAAATATTTGATTGAAAGGTTTACTCAAGCTACTAAAATAAAGGCAGCATCGGGATAATAGCACAACTAAATAGAACATTAAAAAGCAATGTGAAATATTGTTACAAAAGTGAATGACTAAAACTCAGGGACGGATTTGGGGGGGGGGGGGGTCGGGAATTTAAATTTTCGTTGTCGGGTATGTGTGTTTTAGTTTTATGGCCCCCCAAAGATATATATTTAAGGTTTTAAAATTAAGCAAGTAACTGCCATAGCGGGGTTCGTGAGTCCCTTCTAAATTTTCTACTAGGTCTAGAGTTCTAGCCATGTAGAACTCAACTATGCGAATTTCTTCTTTTTTTTTTTTAATTAGACTGTACTTGCTTATAAACTTGTGTAACATAACTCCAGCCTTTTTTTAATTATTATTATTATTAAAACCAGTGAGAACCTTTTGGTCCTTTTCTAAAGTTTCAAAGATATCGTTTATATAAGCATTTTTTTAAAAACCTATACAAAGGTATTGTTGATAATGGAAAACTATAAGAAATCAACAAATTTAAACACAAGAAAAAGTCTATATCCATCAATTATTTAGAGTTTATCATCCAATAGATATGCTTAAAATGATGATAGCAGTGTTAATAGTTTTTTCTTTATATTTTTTCAAAAACTTATCATTATAATATAGTTTTCGAAAAATTATCATTATAACATAGTTGAAATTTGTGGTTGATATATCTATTATTTTTCGTTTAATGTTATTTTCTTGATTTCACTTAATTGTACATTGGTTTATGATGAACAATATATTTTTTTTAAAAAAATAAGTGATTGCATATAATAAGAAAATAGACAAAATTATTACTCCAAATAATCCAAATAAAATGAGACAGACAATCAAGTATGATAAAAAATATTAAAAATAAATTTGTTTATTAATAAATCAAATATTATTCAATCATGAAAGCTCTTGATAATACTACAAATACAATGAGTGTTTATATGAACAATTAGGTTCGAAATTGTTGTTTAATATCCTATTTTTATGCGTAATCATACGATAATAAGTACTCAAAGAACGTCAAGTACAAATTTGATAGTTTTCCAAAAAATTGTTTATATATTTCGAAAACAATTATAACTTTTACTGAAATTCAATGTTTTTTTTACACATGATAATTTTAAAATAAAAATAAAATTATATATACAAACATTAAAAAAAAAATTACTTTAAAGGTAACTCGGCCCCCCTGGATCCGTCCCTGCTTAAACTGATTATTATAATTCATGTTAGAGAGAGGAAATTATTGTACATCGCATGAAAATGCCACTACAACGACACACCAAAAAATCAATGCAGACTATGATAAGTGAAATATTTGATTGAAAGGTTTATTCAAGAAAAGAAGATAAGAAAGTCGAGTTCATGTATAATCAAAAGAAGAAATATTCAAGAAAATTAAAGATATTTTTATTGAATATATCTCAATTTTAAAGATAAAACACATCCCAAAAAAAAGAAAATAATAAATCTGATAATCTTCAGTTTTTTTTTTTTTTGCAATTTAATTATGAAAATGCTAAAACCCTAACAATAAAAAATAGGGTAAATATAAAGTCGGGAAGAACTTGAATAAACGAATTCCATCTTAGCTCCTCGGTATGTTAGTAGTTTGTGTCTATGTTGGTTTTACCTAATAAAAACAAAAAATAAATTAGTAATCAAAGAAGGAAAATTCATTTCAAAAAAATTATAATTTTTTTATTTTGGCCCATTAAATAACCAAATAGAAGAATGGATGAAATTACTGAAACAATTTCTCCAACTTTTTGCTGCAATCTAAATGAAAGAGGGGTGGTCTTCCTGCTCCCAAACTCAAAATAGAGAAAAAAATTGTATAAGTAGTTTTTAAAAAGATAGATATAGACCTGAAAGTCTTAAACAATAATTTCCTAAAATGATAAGTTCGACCAAAATTGATGTCAATATCCACCATCAACAACCACGCCTGAATATGTTGAAGGGTTTGTTGCGAAATAGGCTTTGGAGCCTGCAGGCTGTAGTTGAAAAATGACGGGTTAACATTCACATGAAGAGTGGAATTAGGAGCTCTTAGACTTTAAAGTCTCAAAACAATTGAAACTATGTGGTGAGAATCATAAAAAATGTACATAAGCAAATGGTGTTATACCAAGATCCAAAGTTTCAGTAGTCCATGAAAACATTCATTGTTTGGTGACAAAGGACCATATCCACATGCTTATGTCCTGCGATGCAAGAAAATATGCATTAAACTATAATAATAATTAATAAAACCAAAAAGACATATGAGAAGAATACATCGAGGTGAGACGCCGTTGCTGCCAAAATCTTGGGCGGAGTTTGATAGTTGTGGGTGATTGAAAATTAATATATAAAGAATTGGATATGATATAAATTTGAAAAAGTACATGATAGTAGAGATAAAAGGCCGATTTAATTAAATAAATTTAGTAAAATATTTAAAATTGTCTTTTGTTGGAGAGTTATTGGGAAATTTGTTTAGTTTATGATTTGCAAAGATATGACCAACTAATTACATAAAATTATGTGTATTATTCAAAGATTGAAAAATAAAAGAAATTTCAAGGAATTGACCAATCAAATTTTTTCTTGATAATTAAAAATCTCAAAATTCTAGAAGATTAGCCTCAAGAATTGTGTTTTATTGCGTATAGATATGTATGTACATATTAATAAATGAATAAGCATTATATATATATATATTAATAAATAAAATATTATTTTTTATTCAGGCTCGCGAGCCTATGAACAAATATTTTTTGGCTCAAGCTCGGCTCATCAGAAAGCTCGATTTGTTAGTCTCGGCTCGAGCTCAAGTCAAATTATTTTCCACTCGGCTTGCCGAGTTCACGAGCCTGCTCGACTAGTTGGTCACCCCAAGTAGAGCTAGGCTTAATCATTAGTAAGGAAGTAACTTTGTGATACATTATAGAGGATCTAATCAGTGTGCAGTGCAGATGCTCTTGACAAAAGTGATATTAACAAATGATTAGCATAAGATCGGGACAGATCCACCAACAAAGTCATTGTATTTATATAACAATGAGTCGTTTATATTCCATTCCACGGCATTGTATAATCAAATATAAAGTTATCTACCATCAAGAAATAAAACTAGATGTCACATTACTAAATTCCACCACTAATTTGAGAGATGAATTATAGAATTTCCCACAATTTTGATCTTGCCAAGTCCTACTCAAAATTCATAGCAAACTCAAAATGGCAAAAATCTATATTAGACCACGTCTAATGATCTTAGTATACATAATAATATATATTATGTGCGATCGTACATAATAAAAGAAATAAAAACAGAATTTACAATCGAACCATCGAAGTCCGTCAGCGATCATACGAGGCAAGACCCGATCCAACGGTTGGTGGATACAAATCACCTTTATCCGGCAATGGGGCATTGGGGCGGGACCTTCTTCCTTTCAAACTCTCTCACTCTTCACTCCTCTCTCTCTCTCATCAATTTATCCACTTTCAATTTCTCGATCATGCTCTACATATACTCTGTGTAATTCAATTCATGCGCATAGGTAAGTACGAAAGTTGTATTTTATCTGACATTTTTGTTTTCATTTCAATTCAATTCTACAAAGTTCTGCAATTTTTTGTACCTATAATTCATTTCGGCCGCCATTGTTGGATCCGTTGGTTATTCAATTATCAACAGCTCCGTTTACTTCAGGCGAGAGTTGAATTTCACTTATGTTCACCAATTAGGGTTTCAAAAGATTAATCCGATGAAGATCCGGTGCTTTAATCCACTTTCAAAACCCTAGAGTTTTTGATTCTGTTTCAATTCCACAATGCAAAGCTCATCGGGCACGGCGGCGCAGCCCGAAGCGATTTCGGAATGGCTTCAGAAGGAAATGGGGTACAGGCCTCTAGGTCCGTATGCATCTTCCGCCAAGGCCGCGGTACCCACTGCGGATTCAATTCGCAAGATTTGCCGCGGGAATATGATCCCTGTGTGGAGTTTTTTGCTGAAGAGGGTGAAATCGGATAAGACGGTGGAGAATATTCGGAGGAATATTATTGTTCATGGTGCTGGTGATGTTGACAAAGGGAGGAGGAAGGAGAGAGTGGGAGTGGGGAAGGAGGAGAGTAGCAGTAGTAGTAGTAGGGAGATGGCATTGCAGGAGAGAGAGTTGGCGGAGAAGGAAGTGGAGAAGTTGAGGCAGATAGTGAGACGACAACGCAAGGAGTTGAAGGCTAGGATGATTGATGTCTCGAGGGAGGAGGCTGAGCGTAAGCGTATGCTCGATGAGCGATCAAATTACAGGTAAATTATGTGTTTTCTGTACATTAATTATGTTAAGACTATGTGATTTTATTTATTCCTGTTTTGTGATTGTTAGTTGTTACTGAGGAAGTTATGTAAATGATGCATTGTTGTTAAAATTGCTCATCGGGTGTTCCATGAGGAATGTGAATTATTTGTGCTTATGAAATCGGTGAATAGTTGCGTATGAGGTCCTTGTAATACTTCTATTGGCACATGGATCAGCAGATGAGCTGAGTGCAGTGTAAGTACCGAAAATAGAGTGCCATGACAGGCTATTTTGTAATGGAGGGATTTTTTGTGCGCGTTTGAGGTTGAAGCTGAGGGTAAATGTAATTGGTTGCATTTTCTTCTATATATGGACATATGGATGACTGCTGTTAAAATATGGAGTTTGAATCAGTTTTAATTGTCACCATCATAGTGCATTGATCTGATTATTTGATTTTCTATTCAGTAAAGAATAATAAATCTGTTCTTCTTGGAGTTTGTATCATTGGTTAACGATGTAGAAGTGCCCATTGAAGTCATAACCAAATCCTTGTACAGTGAAGTAAATTGATGGATTGATTCTCTATTGACAGGCACAAGCAAGTGATGTTAGAGGCTTATGACCAACAGTGCGATGAAGCGGCAAAAATATTTGCTGAGTACCATAAACGCCTCCGATACTATGTAAACCAAGCTAGGGATTCTCAGAGATCTACTGTTGACTCCTCCACTGAAATGGTGACTAGCTTCCATCCAAATACTGAAAAAGAATTGTATTCAACTGTCAAAGGCAGCAAATCAGCAGAAGATGTCATTCTTATTGAGACAGCGAGGGAAAGAAATATTCGGAAAGTCTGTGAATCTCTTTCTATGCAGATGTCTGAAAAAATTCGTAGTTCTTTTCCTGCTTATGAAGGAAGTGGAATCCTTGTAAATCCTCAACTGGAAGCTGCAAAGTTAGGCATTGATGTCGATGGCGATGTACCTACTGAGATTAAACAAGTAGTAGCAGATTGTCTAAAAAGTCCCCCACTGTTACTCCAAGCAATCACTTCGTACACCCAACGGTTGAAAACTCTTATTATTGGAGAAATAGAAAAAATCGATGTCAGAGCTGATGCAGAAGCTTTAAGGTACCATCACAAACAAGCATCCATCACCTTGTGCTTTTACGCTATTATGGTTATCATTACTCTCTTTATTGCAGTAAAAATATGAAATTAAATTCATAAGAAAACTGACAAAGCCTTGCGGATACTGTTTGATTAGTCAGTTACATCTACACTCTTGCATATGTATATCGCTTGAAAAGTAGCATGCTTCACAGTTATCGACTATGGTGCTGCCTTAGCATTTGGAAGTCACAGCTATTCTGTTAACTGTTAACTCTTTAAATTACTTACACAAAGAAGTATTTCTTCTCGTTATTTTGTCACTGATGCTGTGATGTTATAACACAAGGAGTCATTATATAAAGATAAACCAATACACTTGGAATATCACATTCTTTTATTCGTGAATCTGATGGATTTTTGTTAATAGTGACTTATTGTGATTTGTTTTAAACCAATCCGTCCTTGACATTATTCAAGTAATAATTGTTTATAATTTTCTATGACTAATTTAGTTGACTTGTGCTTTTTATACTTTATTGTGATAGTTGCATCACTTTGTAGACCATTGCTTTGTTTTTTCTTAAAAGGTATACATGTGCATACTTCTACTGACCAACTTATGCCATTGGATCTTGTTTACTCATTTAAAGTGATTAATATATCAACAGACTGATGGGTTTCACTTCACGAATGGCCTCATGTTGTTGATCTTGTGGAATCTGCATAGTATCACTTCGGTTAAGTTACTTTGTAGTTTTTCTGTTACACATGGCATTGGTAGATGCATTATATTCTATACCCCATCATTTTGGTCGTTTGAGATATGCACATGCACAATTATGGTGATATCTCTTGTTTGCTCACTTGCTGGGAGTCATTCAAGTGTCAGCATTCTCCTGGGTGTTACTTTAAGCAATAGTGTGTATTGCACTTGCATGTTGTCATTTTGCAGAAGGTGTTTCCGCAAGGCAATGAAAATCTCCAGTACGTTGAGCACTGGAGATTTTCCAATTTTAGCTATTTTCTAGTGAGCGATAAAATATTCTAAAGAACTATATGATAATGATTCCATCGAAGCTTCACAATCTTTTTCCTTTTCTGCAATTGTATACACTCCCTCTTTGGCTGACATACATTTCTTTAACCCTTTTTATTACTTGTTTCATGATCTTGTGTGGTCGCTAATATATTTCAATTTCTACAACTAAATTTCATTTGTTCGCATAAGGTTTATATTTGATTTTGTCTTTCATCAATGGTATCCCAAGTTTTTTATTTTTGGTTTCCTCTTATGAAGGTACAAGTATGAGAATAACACAATAATCGAGGCTTCTTCTACTGACGTAAGCTCACCATTACAATATCATCTTTATGGTAATGGAAAGCTAGCAGGTGATGCTCCTTCAAGAGGTACCGAAAATCAACTTCTGGAGAGACAGGTATTTCTTCTGTTTTGAATTACCGCTGTATAGTTTTCTTCATCACTCATCCTTGCATGCGTCTTTTCTTTCTTTCCTGGACTTTAGTTGTTTTATTGATTTCTTCCGCAACCTAAGGAATCCAATGGCTTTTATCTGCTTAGAGTGTGGTTTTTTTCTTTACTTCTAATTCTGCTTATGTCATCTCTCTCCAAGATTTTCTCTGCAGATCTAATATGACCTTGGCATCTACATGCTTTTGATCATTAAAAAATCTGTTTTATTTGATATGTTTATTTGACGTATTATAATACATTTCCTGCAGAAAGCACATGTGCAACAATTTTTGGCCACCGAAGATGCACTCAATAAAGCTGCAGAAGCTAGAAACATGAGTCAACTACTCTTAAAACGTCTCCATGGAAGTGGTGATGCAGTTTCCTCACACTCACTTGTTACGGCAGGAACGTCACAGAATATGAGCAGCCTCAGGCAACTTGAGGTAATATTTGCTATCTTATTGTTTGTATAATTAGGGTATGTGAGTTGAAAGTGAAATCAGTAAGGAATGAAAGCGTTGTTTTGATGGTTTTTAGTATGATGTTGTAGTTTTATTTTGTAATTGAGTGGGATCATTTATAATTGTTGCCTCAATTTTTTCTCTTTCTTTTGCAATTTCACCTGTTGAGTGCCCAACTTCTCTAAGAATTTAGAAGTGATCTATAGTTGCCACCTTAAGGCCTCAAGAAAATTTGAGACGAATGTTTTGCATTTCCATAACTTGAGGGTGCACCTGTGGGTGACCCCCCGAGAAAAAGATTTTATGGCAGACATGTGGCTTTGTTACTGAAAGAGAGAAGCAGTAAAAGGAAATTATTCTTGATGGAGGCTGTGAGGGTGGTGAATTTCCCCACCTCTGCTGTACCGAGACTGAATACAGGCAATCAGCTCCCTTTGAATACTTAAATTCCCAGGCTGATATGGTAAAAGTAAGATGATTAATAAGGTGACCGGTGATACAAAGAACAAAGAAGGGAAAAAGAAAAAAGAACGTATATATGTAAAGGTCCTCTTTAGGAGTTGGACAAAATCATGTCGTATTAGCACTGTTGAGCTTTCATGTAATCGAATTTGCATTCCTTTGGGCTTTAGCATTTTTTGATGTTTATGTTCCATTTATAATTTGGGGATGCATGTGTTATGAGTGGAATGGGGAACGGGCAAGGTGTTTGTGAGATTATGGGCATCTTATGCTGCTGTCCTGGTTAACTTGATATGCTGCTGAATAAGTGGGAAATATGCTTTCTGTTGATTCATCTATATGCTTGTTTCTATAGCCTTTCAGCTGTTTCAGTTTTCTGCAATTTAATTGGAACTTGTGTAACCTTGGACTGATTTTTTGTCAGAGAATTCAACATCAATTATCTTTCTTACAATGTCTTTTCTCAATCCTTTGTAGTTAGAGGTTTGGGCCAAGGAAAGAGAGGCCGCTGGATTACGTGCTAGCTTGAATACATTGATGTCAGAAGTACATCGTTTGGATAAATTATGTGCCGAGAGGAAGGAGGCTGAAAATTCTTTAAGAAAGAAGTGGAAGAAAATAGAAGAGTTTGATGCTCGCAGATGTGAGTTGGAATCAATTTACAACACATTACTCAAGGCAAACTTGGTAAGGATCTCTCATCTGTCCCTCTCTATCTCTTCTCTCTCCGCACATGCAGGCTAGCACACAAATGTGTTCAGCCCCTCTTTTAGCTTGATATAATAGGGAGAAAATTAGGAACGTTGTTACGGTTATCTGAAGAGGCAATTCGACAAATATGGCAGCTAGAGTTGACGCTCATAAGCACAAGAGCATTCTATCATATAGTTCACTTTATGGCCTGAAAATGTCGGCGTGTTTTATATGCATATATAAAACCCTTTTTTCCACTGTAAAAGCATGTTAAAAGTTTAAGCTGAAAAAACAAGAACAAGAAACAGATTCAGGAATGACTAAAGAATTATTGTAAACAAGAGTTCAGGAATGATCAAAATATGTTTGTGTTTCATAAATGATTTTTTTTTTACATTCGTGGCGGAAATTTCTTTTAGGGAAAAGATCAATATAACCCCTGAACTATACCCTAAACATCAGTTACCTCCATGAACTACCAAAACATTACTTACCCCCTGAGTTTCAAATCTGTTAGTTATCTTTTTAACACCTTTAGGTGATTTGGAAATTATAATTTTGATTTATGCCAAGTGGAATATGTTTTTTCGTAAACCCAAAAATACCATTAACTAATGTTATTATGGTCAAAAGAATTTGACCATAGATTTAAGCAACATCTTCTTCCCTTTCTTCCCCTTCCTTTTTCCTCTTTTTTTCTTCAATTTCTTACCAATATCAGTTTAATTTCTATAATTGTTCATTGGAATCTATTGAAATTAGTTTAGGAAAACCACTAAGCCACAGAATAGTTCGGTGGCCAGAATCATATTAGACGATAAAATTCACAAACTCAAATTCACAAACTCAAGCAATTCACCGGAATAACTTGCCCAAGCTCCAAGCTCGGTTTCTTAATAATAATAATCAATCCCTTTACAATGAACTCTAATACCCTTATTTATACTTCTACTGCAAAACTAACCCTACCCTAATCTTAGTCAAACTAGGACTGTTACCATAAAAGGAAATACTAACTTAATAAGTAAACAATAATAAAATAATAATAATTGATCCTACCTTAATCCTAGTCAAACTAGGACTCTTACCAATTTAGGAAATTCTAACTTAATAAGCAAGCAATAATAAAATAATATTAATTAACTAACTAATCTTGAATCTTGAATAACGCTGCTGCTTCAGTCCCAAGACTTCTCCCGCCCCATCTCCTTTCTTCTTTCTCCGCTGATACACCGGCGCCTCCCCTTCGTCTTCCGGCGTCACATTTTGACTCGTAACAACTACTCCCCCCTTCAAAATAACCTTTTCCCCTAGGTTGAAATCGGGAAATTGCAGCGCTAATTCCTCCATATCGACTTATGATGCTTCATCGATAGATTTTCCTCGCCATTGGACCAACCCCTATTGTACCTTGTGATTTTCGTGTATTACCTCACGAACTTCTAAAACCTGCTCCGGCTCAAACATGGTGGATTCGGAAATCTCCAAGCTCACGGGTAAGCTCTTCTCTACCCGATGATCCCTAATTGCTCGTCTAATTTGCGAAACATGAAAAACCGGATGGATTCTACTAGTCTCTGGCAAACGCCAACGATAAGCTGCTAGACCAATTTTTTTTTTCAATCTCAAAAGGCCCGTAATATTTGGCAACCAACTTGTTATGCCCCTGTACTGCTAAAGACGACTGGCTATGTGGCCTGACTTTTAAAAACACCTTTTCACCTTCCTTAAATTCTAAGTCCCTTCCTTTTGTATTTGCATAATGGCGCATCTTTTGTTGTGCTCGTTCAAGATTAAACTTAAGCTGTCGTAAAATCTCGTCACGACTTGATAACACCTTAGCCACTGCCGCCACTTTGCATTCACCTGGCAAGAATCTTTGAATCGATGGCGGCGCACGTCCATAAACGATTTCAAAAGGAGTCGACTTCGACGAATTGTGAAATGACGTATTATACCAATATTTTGCCCAATCTAACCAATTAACCATCCCACCCATTTTCGCGGCTGCTCCGAAGAAAAACAACGGAGATAAGTTTGAGTATTCGATTTAATAATTCGGTCTGCCCATCGGTCTCCGGGTGATGAGCCGAACTAATTTTCAGCTTAGTACTCTGCAATTTAAACATCTCCGCCAAAACGAACTTACAAAATTTGGATCTTTATCACTGACCACCGAAAGTGGGATCCCATGCAACCACACAATTTCTTTAGTAAATGAATCGGCCACGAACTTTGCTGTGAAGGGTGAACGGAGCGCGACAAAATGCCCATATTTGGAGAGACGATCTACTACAACCATTATACACAAAAACCCGAGGGATTCTGGCAACCCGGTAATAAAATCCATCAAAACATCTGCCCACACTGCTTCTGTTATTGGTAAGGGTTGTAACAAACCTGCCGTTGCGTGTACATCAGCGGAGAAAGAAGAAAGAAGAAAGAAGAAAGGAGATGGGGCGGGAGAAGTCAGGGATTGAAGCAGCAACGTTATTCAAGATTTAAGATTAGTTAATTATTATTATTTTATTATTGCTTGCTTATTAAGTTAGAATTTCCTATATTGGTAAGAGTCCTAGTTTGACTAGAATTAGGGTAGGGTTCATTATTATTATTTTATTATTGCTTACTTATTAAGTTAGTATTTTCTTTTGTGGTAAGAGTCCTAGTTTGACTAGGATTAGGGTAGGGTTCATTATTATTATTTTATTATTGCTTACTTATTAAGTTAGTATTTTCTTTTCTGGTAAGAGTCCTAGTTTGACTAGGATTAGGGTAGGATTAGTTCGGCAGTAGAAGTATAAATAAGGGTTTTGGATTTCATTGTAAAGGGGATTGATTATTATTATCAAGAAACCAAACTATGAGCTTGGGCAAGTTATTTTGGTGAATTACTTGAGTTTGTGAATTTGGGTTTGTAAATTTTATTATCTAATAAGTTGGTCCAACCCGACGGATCACCTCTCCCCATGAACATGACGAACACGTGATCGACATTGGATCAACGAATGGACAAATTGGAAGCCGTGGTTGGTGTTTTATCGGACGATCAAGCCGCGACAATTATCAAAAATCAGCTCTCGAAAATTATGGCGGCGTTGACGCATCTGACCGTGGTGATGTTGGCTGTACCTCCACCAGTGATTCCGCCGGCAGCCTCCGTCAGCGCGGAAAAGCCTATGGCGGCTGATCGCGCCACAACGATTGCTGCGGCGAAATCCACAGATTCCCAGTTCTCGATCTTACTACCCGCTTCTGAGGGATCTGACCCGCTGGATTGGTTGGCTCAACATTTTAAGATTCACCGTACAGCCCAGTAACAGAAAGTGCAATCGGCTATGGTTGCAATGGAAGGCTCGAATCTGCATCGGTTCACCTGGATACGCCAACGCAAGCCATAAATTGCATGGGATGATATTTCTCAGTCTTTGATGATACGATTCGATACTCGTTATAAAGGAAGCCCGTTCAAACGATTGTGTGATGTTAGGCAAACAGGCTTAGTGGATGATTACGTGAACTTATTCGTTCAATTGGCAACTCAAGTACCTGGGCTTAGTGAAGCCCACTATATGGGCTATTTTATGCATGACCTGTTTGACAATATCCGAACAAATTGCAGATGCTTCGACCCAAGGATTTGGAAACAGCTATGGAACTGTCTCGAAACATCGAAGAGGACCTTGCTCTTCAATCTGGCTGACGTGTGAATCGGGCTATGATATCGACAGCCGCAACAACTCGCCCCAGGGTCGGTTTCCGTTTCATCTGGAATCTCCTCAAGGCCCCTAGACTGTATGCTGCCCACACGGTCCACGAGTTCCGGGCAGTCCACAGCTCGGACTCCCTTCCGTCGATTAACTCCACAAGAATTTTCGGATTTACGTACAAAAGGATTGTGTTTTCGATGCAAACAACCCTGTACACCCTTGCATGATTGCCCATACAAATAGCTTAGGGTTATGATGGTGGAGGAAGGAGACTTGATAGACCTTAATCTGACCGAATGCTATGAGTTAAAAGAGGGCGAGGATCCGCCAGAAGGGGAGGAGGAGCAATGGGCCGAGAATGCGGAGTTACCTTTATACTCAATGGCAGGTATCTCCGGACCACAGACTATGAGGCTACGAGGAGTACTAGACGGTAGAGCGATTACATTGTTGATTGATAGAGGAGCTAGTCACAATTTCGTGTCAAGTTCAGTGGTTAAGGCCTGAAAGTAAGCTCACAGCCCACGGGAAAATTCGAGGTTTGACTCTGGGATGGGAGGCGGCTAAACTCTGAGGAGTTATGTCACAACTTAGCCATAACATTCGAACCGTGCATGGTGACGGCTGGCTGCTACATATTTCCGTTAGGTGGCTTCGATGTGATATTGGGAATTGCGTGGCTATCAACCTTGGGGATTGTGCAAACTGACTGGCACAACATGATCATGACTTTCGACTATGGGTTGATCGAGTTACTTTGAGGGGCGATCCGTCTTTGGGCCGCACGCAGGTCGGACCAAATTGTTAAATGATAAAATTCACAAACTTAAGTAATTCACCAGAATAACTTGACCAAACTCCAAGCCCAGTTTCTTGATAATAATAATCAATCCCCTTTACAATGAAATCCAAAACCCTTATTTATACTTCTATCCTACGCTAATCCTAGTCAAACTAGGACTCTTACCATAAAAGAAAATACTAACTTAATAAGTAAACAATAATAAAATAATAATAATTAAACCCTACCCTAATCCTAGTCAAACTAGGACTTTTACCAATCTAGGAAATTCTAAGTTAACATGCAAGCAATAATAATATAATAATAATTTACTAACTAATCTTGAATAACGCTGATGCTTCTATCCCTGACTTCTCCCACCCCATCGCCTTTCTTCTTTCTCCGTTGATATACGCGCAATGCCGACGCCGCCCCTTCGTCTTGTAGCATCACATTTTGACTTGTAACAGCCTCTCCCCCCTTCAATATTACCTTATCTTGAAATCGGGAAATCGCAAAGCTAATTCCTTCAAATTGTTTAATGATAAAATTCACAAACTCAAGTAATTCAATAGAATAACTTGCCCAAGCTCCAAGCTCGGTTTCTTGATAATAATAATCAATCCCCTTTGCAATGAAATCTAAAACCCTTATTTATACTTTTACTGCCGAACTAACCCTACCCTAATCCTAGTCAAACTAGGACTCTTACGATAAAAGGAAACACTAACTTAATAAGTAAGCAATAATAAAATAATAATAATTAACCCTACCCTAATTCTAGTCAAACTAGGACTCTTACCAATTTAGAAAATTCTAATTTAATAAGCAAGCAATAATAATAATAATTAACTAACTAATCTTGAATCTTAAATAATGCTGCTGCTGCTGCTTCAATCTCTGACTTCTCCCACCCCATCTCCTTTTTTCTTTCTCCGCTGATATACACGCACCGGCGCCGCCCCTTCGTCTTTCGGCGTTACATTTTGACTCGTAACAACTACTTCCCCCGTCAAAATAACATTGTCCCCGAGGTTGAAATCGGGGAATTGCAGCGCTAATTTCTCCATCCGGCAGATCAGACAAAATTGTTAAATGATAAAATTCACAAACTTAAGTAATTCACCAGAATAACTTGCCCAAGCTCCAAGCTCGGTTTCTTGATAATAATAATCAAGCCCCTTCACAATGAAATTCAAAACCCTTATTTATATTTCTAATGCTAAACTAACCCTACCCTAATCCTAGTCAAACTAGGACTCTTATCATAAAAGGAAATACTAATTTAATAAGTAAGCAATAATAAATAATAATAATTAACCCTACCCTAATCCTAATCAAATTATGACTCTTACTAATCTAGGAAAATTTAACTTAATAAGCAAGCAATAATAAAATAACAATAATTAACTAACTAATCTTGAATTTTGAATAACGCTGCTGCTTCAATCCCTGACTTCTCCTGCCTCATCTCCTTTCTTCTTTCTCTGATATACGCGCACCGGCGCCGCCCCTTCGTCTTCCGGCATTTTGACTCGTAACAAATCCCCTACAAAAACCACTAAGGGAAAAATTGCAAATTGGTACATTAGAGGACCCTGCATATTGTTCAACCAAAAAAGTGGCACATTAGCATTTTGGGTACACTCCAGCGAGGAATTTGGCAATTTCAGTACAAATTTTGCCGAAAAATGTCTCTGTGGCACCAAGTTTTGGGATCTTGGTATGTGGATGGAAAATTGCCATGTGGCGCCAAAATGTGGAGGGAAATGATGGTGAAAAAGTCAATATTACCCCCAACTACCATGTGAAAATTGAAAAAATAAAATATAAAAAAATATAAAAAAGTTGGAAAATATTGAAATTGTATATTTCAAATTAATTTGTAGTTGAAAATAATAATTGCTCATTAAAAAAATAGAATAATATATATTTACATGAATGCGAATATAGTTACAAAATATTTAAAACTTATCTAGAATATTAAAACCATTACAGAAATTTACAAAATCAGAAAATATAAAAATTATATCTTAAACTCGTTTCCAAGATTTAAATAATATTTTTTAATGGACAAATTCTTTTTTCCATTAACAAAATAAATATAGTAAAAACTTATAAAGTAAAAAAGAATAAAAAGTTCAGAAAAACAGAAAAATAAAATCGTGTCAATTTATTTAAAAAATTGAAAAATCAGAAAATATTAAGGAAAAATAAATAAAATTAAAAATATAATATTTTTAAAAAAAATTAGAAAACATAAGAAATAATATCTTAAATTAATTTATTTATCATTGGCTGCAAAATTTTGATTGACAAAAGATAAATTAGTTAGAAGTTCAAAAAATTTAAAAATCGTAAAAAAACATAAGAAAAATTAGAAAGAAATAGAAAAAAAAATCAGAAAAATAAAATAAAGTTATACTTCAGGGGGTATATTGATTTTTTCCCTTTCTTTTATAGAGTTGCATGGCATTTGAGATTGTGGTTCCATTCATTTATTGATGTCCAATATTTAATGCTGACCGTTTAGTAGTTTGCATATAAAAGTAGCAGATAAAGAAATCTCCTGCACGTATATGCTTCTGTCTGCATTGTATGACAAAACTACTATTTGTTGATTTTCCCCTTATTATTGTAGGATGCTGCTTCTTTCTGGAGTCAGCAGCCATTAGCTGCAAGGGAGTATGCATCAAGCACTATAATTCCAGCATGTAACGTTGTCATAGACTTATCAAGCAATGCACAAGATCTCATCGAGAATGAAGTTTCCACCTTCTATCGAACTCCTGATAATAGCCTTTACATGCTTCCATCAACCCCTCAGGTTTGTGGCCGCTATATAAGAAACATGATTTCCTGCAATATTGGTTGTCTTATAAGGGTGGAGTTTTATAAATTTGGAGATTCAGAAAATTACTTCTAGAGTGAAACTTGTTATACAGTTTGATTACAACACATTTATCTACTCAGTTAATTCCAGACAAGTCAACAAGTGTTTTAGTTATTTTATGCTTTAACCTTTTTGCCCTATCCAGTTCTCTTATGTGGCCTGTTCATTTTGATCAGGCACTCCTGGAGTCAATGGGTACAAGTGGCTCTACAGGACCCGAACTAGTGGCTACTGCTGAGAGGAATGCTGCAGTGCTGACAGCTAGAGCTGGTGCCAGAGATCCTTCTGCAATTCCTTCTATATGTCGCATTTCTGCTGCCCTTCAGTACCCTGCCGGTGAGCTTTTCTTGTTATTTGGAGTGTTTCTAGATGTTTGCTTGGGCTGCATATTCTCATGAGACCACCTTCTGGTGGCATTTTGTTCCAAATCTGTTCAACATAGTGAATCATTACATATTTTCAATCATATCTCTAACTTCTTGACAAGCTTTTTTCATAACAAATTTCAAATAATTTTTGAGAAAACCCATCACAGTTACAATGGGTCTCCATGCATGCTTATGCTTTGAGAACTTGAAAAGTAATTGAATGAGGTTCGTGCAATAAAAGCGTGACTATAATTTTCACTCCACAAATTTTTTTTCTGGGGAAGGTGAATGAAGAAATATTTTCTTGATTAATTTACTAACCTCTCAGTTGGAATGACAACAGTCCTTGACTTTTGCAACACTAAACACTAAACATTAACCAAAAAGTGAGTTTTTTTTTTGCAACTTTTGCATAATATGGGGGGTTTTCATGAAATTTATTCCAATTAAGTAATGGTCACGTGCAAGACACATGGCCAAACTAATGATTTCCATAAATTTTTAACAAATAGGACTAAACATGCAAACATGTACGTTCTATGGGACTAAATTTTGCAAGTTGTAAACAATGGGGACAAAATTACATGGGGACCTATCCATTACCGACTAATACTGCAATTTTCGCTTTATCTAGTCATTCAAAAGTTGATGGGTTTAGTCTACATAATCTCTAAGACTGTGACTGTCTCTTTGCATGCCATTTTCTATAAGGTTGTTTTGGTCCAGTCCTTATGGTTGCTTTTGACTAAAGAATATAACAAATCTTCTGAAAAGAAATTAAATGTTGGGATCCAACCTGGGACAAACCATTTTCTCAAAATTTTCTGCAATTTATCTTCAACATATGTGGTGGCTTTTGCATGCTATCAATTGAGTTATTGTTTCCTCACTCTCTGTTCTGTTTTTCCGTATGGACACAAATCTCCATCTTTCAGTATTGGCACAATTAGGAAACAGCTTGCTTGCATATGTATTCAAGCCATAACCAAGGGGATTGAAGTGATGTGTTTCTGCCACTGTTTAACTCATGACGTGGCTGAAAGTGATATTAAGAATATATTATTGCTAAAACATAAGTACCAAGTCTTTATGTATTTTAGCAAATGCATGCAACATGAAGCTCAAATTTCTCATCTCTTGGTATGTCCCTTATATAGTACTGATAGACGTCCAATCCATAAGAACACTATAATCCCATTGCCAAAATGTTGTTTTACTTTACTAACAATGGTTTGATATCATTGATTAGGTGTTATTCTTCTTGCTTTTGAGCATTTGGAAAAGATTTTGATGCTTAAATGCAAGGTTCCCATTGATATGTTCCCTTTGAACTAATTTATAATGTAACACAGGTTTCGATGGTCTGGATGCTGGTTTAGCATCAGTTCTGGAGTCCATGGAGTTTTGTTTAAAGCTTCGTGGTTCTGAGGCTTGTGTACTGGAAGACTTGGCAAAGGCAATTGATTTGGTTCATGTACGAAGGAATCTTGTTGAGAGTGGACATGCTTTGTTAAATCATGCTCATCGTGCACAACAAGAATATGATAGGTACAGCCTTCTCCCTTTCTTTTTCTTTATTTATGGTGCATGAGTTCCTTTGAGTTTTGAGTTATTTTCAGAGGTCTTCTATCTTCTTATCTTTGTATATTCACGTTATATTAATATCTATCTGAGACAAAATTTAGTGTCTGAACAAAGTCAGCCTTATGGTTGGAGCTGAGGTTTGACGTAATTTGCTTTAGAAAAAGTTTTCCTTTTAAATGTGAATTGTTTTTCTCTTTACCAAGAAATATAATTGTGTTTTGTTATAAGAAGCACAATAATGAGCAATCATAATGTTCTCGTTTGTTTTGGACAAAGATGGCTTAATTGACTCCATAAACTCTGTTTCCAGGACAACGAATTACTGTCTGAATGTGGCAGCTGAACAAGAGAAAACTGTTACAGAGAAGTGGTTACCTGAATTAAGCAATGCAGTTCTAAATGCTCAAAAATGTCTTGAAGACTGCACATATGTCAGAGGCTTGGTGAGTATTAGTATTTTTTCCTCTGCCAGCATCGATTTTTGTTACTTAGAAATTTAATGTTATATTTCAGTAATTAACTGACTTCAGCATGCTATCAATCTCTAACCTTGATAAAAATGTTAACCCCACTTCAATGACGTCAAACCTTGATAAAATTTTAGTACCCCACCCTCCACTGGTCACAAGAAAGAAATCATTCAAACACATTTTCATTCTTATTACGCCTTTTCGTATATGAATTCAGACAAAATCACATTCATTCATGCTTATTTTTAGTTTCAACTTATAAACTAACAATCCAAAACAACTCATCCAAACACATTTTCATTTGGAACTCATTTTCTCAACATTGGAAATGAGAACAATCCCATAAAAGTCCTTATATTTTTCTGACCAGTTATATCTTAAGTGTCATGTTAATTGTGTTTTTTTCTGAATTTTTTTCTTTTTGCAACCTTGTGAAACTGTCTCACATGGTGTTTTTCTTTAGCTTGATGAATGGTGGGAACAACCAGCTTCGACTGTGGTTGATTGGGTCGCCGTCGATGGAGAAAACGTTGCTACATGGCAGAATCATGTGAAGCAGCTTCTGGCATTTTATGATAAGTAAATACTACTCCGAGCTAGACTTTGTTTGGCAGCATAACATAGGTTATTGTTGGAAGCTTTCTCCATTCCCCGATTGTATACCACTTCCTATTGCTGATATTGGAGAAGTCAAGTGCTCAAATTAGAATCTTAGCTATAAAACTTGCTGGTATTGAACCCAGTTGATTTTGTCAAATGCAAACAATCACGATAATGCCACATCAGCACAATAGGAGTTCTATCACAGACGTGGCATCATCCTCGCTGCCTGTTGTGAGAACACTCGGTATGGGTAAGAATCTTCTATATGCTCGTTTTCCCGGGTATTAACTTTTTGAGGCTTGATTGTGGCAAAATGTTGGGTAATTTTAGATATGTGTGTGTGTGTGTCCTATTCTTTGTGTACTATAATATGTTCTCTTTGATGAGAGGATGATAAATGCCGGAAATATTTTACTTTTTTATTTCTATGTACTCCACATGCAGCTTTTACCTTTGTTATGGAATATATTTACCTTTATTCTATGTACTCCACATGCAGCTTTTACCTTTATTATGGAATATATTTATCTTTATTCTATGTACTGTATATTTACCTCTCTCTCTCTCTCTCTATATATATATAGAATCGAATTCATGAGATTCTCTCTAGAAACGCCTAGTAATTGAGCAGCATGAGCTGGGCATCCTTCTTTCATGTTGAATTTAGGATATATTCTTTTGCAAGTGTCCTTTAATTTAGATTAGCCATGTCACATGTGATTGCCAAAGGTAATTGATTTTGATTTTCATTTTTGTAGAAGTTTAAAAGGGTTATAGCTATCTCGAGTTTTAGAAGTTGGGTTTGCCCACAACTAGAGTAATTCTTGACGAGGTCTGGGACTCTGTGACTCCAACTCCTGGTACAATCACATGATACGTGAATGGTGGATCCTACAGGGATCTCATCGTCGTATCACATAGATGATAGTGTGACACTAAATGTTCATTACTCAATTGAAAAGATCAAAAAGTTAAGCACAATGTACTACTATTAATGGTAAAGCAAGTTTTTCTATATTAAAATTCGAGTGCCAAATGTAGCCTTAATAACTTTTTTATGTTTGAATTTCATCAAGATTGTTATGTATTAATCGATCTGACAATAATGCAAACATTTTTTTTAAAATTCAAGAGGAAGGGGATATCCTACATATTTAGCCCGACAAACTCGGGTTAATAGTTATAATTCTGAGTCATAAAGACTCTATTTAGCTCCATAAAGGAGGGGATAATCACAACTTGTGACAATCTAGATTCGAACCCAAAATCTCTCACATAAAATAGGAGGTGGATATCACTAGACCAACATATCTTGGGTATGCAAACAATTTGTGTAGTGCATAAGCGTCACATTTTTTTAAGAGTTGTAAAAGGTACGAGAGAGACGACCAGCTCAACAACTTTCAACAACTTCTTTGATCGTGATTATGGGAGCAATCACATTATCCAATTCTTTGTTATTGCTTCTGCCCAAAAAGCAAATCGGTCAATATAGTTCCACCAAGATACCAAAGAGCCTTCTGACTATCATACTATTTCATGGGCTTCTTGTACGAAGTAACAAGATTAGACATACTAAACTACCACCCCTTAGAAAGAGGTACCACTCAAACTAAATGATAACCGTTTCAATATTGAACAAAAGCTATACATCACAACTAAAAGAGTTTTATGATAGGAACAAGGCAAAAATATCAAAGCAAAATCAAACGTACAAGCAAATATGATTTGTGTAATTCAATCGCAATAAGATTTGCGTAATTCAATCGCAATAGAAATATTTCGTACTCTTGCACATGTTATCTATTTATATTAACGTCCAAGGTTACAAAAATGCTATAAAATCACCACGATCCCCTCCATAGCTCATCATTTAAGGATATCGGTGGGAGAGGAGGATAATGCTATATGGGGCAAGACTATGCTATATGTGTGTAGGTGACATAAAACTTGTACATATTCGAGTACTATAATTCCAACCCTCTACATGTATGCCAAAAGAGTTCTTCTCATCGATCCATTTATTTTGCTTTAGAGGTGGCATCATATTCATTATGATGACATCATATTCAGTATTATACTCATCATTCTTTTATTCTAATTTGACATTTTATTTCATGTTCTATGTTATACATGTACACTCAATTATATGGAATGTATATTTAAGAAAATATTTTATATTATTACCAAAAAAAAATAAATATATTTTATACATGAGTCAAAATACGAAGTTAAACATTGTCACAACAATAAGATGGTTGTGGTACACAAAAAAGAAACAATACGACTTCAAAAAAAGATTATAATTAACTTTTCTTTTTACATCACAACTACTCTTTTATACACTCATTGTCACACGGCTACTCACACCTTTGTTATAGAATATGTGGAACCCCATTATCATGCATCTATAAATCTCCAAGGTGGTGAAAATGCACCTAAACATCATGGAAAACTCAGAGTTAAACAATAATCATATCAATTCATCTTTTCAAAGAGAGAAATGGTTTGGCCATGAATTTCTCTACGAATTTCATGGATTTTGGTTCACAAATACATACCTAGAAACCACTCAAAAAGTTCTTGAAAATGTCAAACCACTCCCCAAAGATGTAATTTTAGCTTCTTTCCCCAAAACTGGCACTACATGGCTCAAAGCCCTTCTCCATTCCATCACGCATAGGTATGATACAAAAGATGAGAATTCTTTAACCTTTAACCATCCACGAGAACTAATCCCATCTCTAGAAACATATCTTTTTGTACAAGAAATCCCTCAAAATAATACTAAAAATCCCAAAAAAGCAAGAATTTTGGCAACCCATATCCCATATCAAATTTTTGGTGAGATTTTAAACTCATCAGAATGCAAAATTGTTTATGTGACAAGAAACCCAAAAGACACCCTTATTTCTCTATGGCATTTTCTGCGAAAATCGAAGAATTTTGAGCAAGATCCATGGGAGTTAGATGCTGCTGTTGATCAATTTTGCAAAGGGATTGTGCCATTTGGATCTTACTATGATCACGTATTGGCTTATAGAGAAGAGAGTTTGAAAAGACCTCAAAATGTATTTTTTGTTACTTATGAGGAATTGAAGGAAAATCCCAAGAATTGTGTTGAAAAAATGGGTGAAGTTTTGGGGTGTCCATTTGAAGGTGAAAATAGAGAGGAGGAAATAGAGGAAATTGTGAAGATTTGTAGCTTTGAGAGATTGAGTAATCAAGAAGTGAACAAGTCAAGTGAATTGCCAAAAGTGTTTCCATTGCCATATAATTCTTTCTTTAGGAAAGGTCAAGTTGGAGATCATGTGAATTATCTTGAGGATGAGATGATTGAGAAATTAGATAATATTACTAGAGAAAAATTTCATGGAATTGGTTTTATGTATGGGATTTAGTTTCACCTTATTGGGGGTTTCAAGTTGTTAGTATATTAAAATGATTTCAATGGTTGGTAGCAAAAATAGAATGTTATGCTACAAGTCTAGTACTCAAAACTTGAAGCATGTTTCTTCTTATTCATCTTACCTTGATGTAATTTCCATCTTGTTTGTCTCTATCTTTTGTAACTACTTATGTGCATTTTATCAAACTCGATCTTCTATTGTAACATTTTTTTACATCTCCTGTTACAAAACACATAAAAGTAAAATGTGTTCAGCTGATGAAATCTTGTAACTGAGGAATAAAAATCATCTGTCATGTGTCACTCACTCGTGTTCTATAATAGGAGATACAACAATATTTGTATTAGAAGATCTTATATGCTTCCGCGAGGGTCTCTGGCTGATATCGACTGATTAATAATTAAGATCCTAGGTTGAAACAATAAATAATTGGAAAAATATATTAAGAAAAAACATATAATAATTCTTCCAAAAAAAAAAACATATAATAAGCTTTTTCAAAATATTCATACGAATAGTTTTCAATATAAAAAACCCAGGTTACCAATTTTTTGATCCAAGATCCAATAATTATTTTTTCGGATTTTTAGACTAATCATCCTTATACATATTACATTAAATCGTCATTAAGTTAGATTTTTGATGTATTTCTTTTAGATTTTTAAATTGATAATGTAAAACTGACAATTTTAACTTTATACATGTGAAATATGAAATAATTTTTTTTATGTAAAGTAATGCATTTGTTAAGTTAATAATAACATGTTATTTACCTTTAAGTTATGAATTTCTTTATTTTTGTGAAGATACTAGAATAATTCAGAAATAGTTGATAACTTCTGAAAACATAAAAAAATGGGATATCTATGAAATATCAATATATCAATTTTTACACACCGGACATCTATGGGTAATATAGTCTAGAAATCACAATATATATATATATATATAAAAAGTTGGTGAAGTGGACTTTTTAGATTGAGAAATATTTTAATGGATCTTTCTAAATATAGAGATTTTTGGGGGGGATTTTTCAGAAAATTTCCCATTCGTTTCGCCGTGTGAAGATAGAGGCATGATGACTTCCAAGAATTTATTCTAATAATGGATCAAACATCTTTACAACCAATTAGTTCTCTTTATAGTGTTAAAGTGTTCTTGGATAGACCATCTTGTCATGTTTGGAATTCATCCATCTAGAAAAGAACAAAATGGATTTTGTGGGTCTTAATTTTGCGGATTTTGTACCCTTTTTTGTTTGATAGTTAAATAGATATGCCAATGAGTTCCCTGGAATGTCAAAATTGAGACATAATTACCGTTCGAAAAGGCAAAATCGTCCCATTGAAACTCAAATTGAAATCTTTTCATAACAGAGGTGATTGGTTCACAAATTATTACATCAAGTAAATTTTGAGAAGTAAGCTCATCTTTAAAAGTAACGAGTTAGAACCAATCATGCTACCACCTAATTGTTTTAGGTTGACATGATTTCAGAAAGTATTACATGATGGTAACCAGGAAAACAATGAATGAATTATTGAAAAAAAACAGAGGAAGAATATACTATAGGAAGATGTGGTTTATAAGCAACTTGCAAGTTGTTCATGTTCATAAATTGAATTGGGCCTTGAGCTGCATGTTGCGAATATTCGTAAATAAGAGCTGATTTTGTTTCGTGTTCTTTGACATCGAGCTTGAAATTAAAACAATATGTGTTTATCTTATTCTGATGCTCCCTGATCATGATATAAACTAAATATCAAACATCTACCACAAATTGGGTAAATTACACCCAACCCCACTGTGATCACCTTTATTATCACTCCACCCCCTGTTAAAAAAAAATTATCATGTTACCCCCTGTGAAAATATAAATGATGCACACTGCCTCCCTGGGATTATTTTGCCTAGTAATTTTACTGTGAGGACCAAAATGCCCTCCAATATATACCTTATTTGACCTACATATTTACTGAGGTATTTCTCAGAAATTCAGACGTATTCTCTCTCTTAAAATCAAAACCCCCAAATTGTTACCCCGCGATTAACCCTAACCCCCCAAAACCGACGATTAACCCTAAATATTCACACAATGCTGAAGTCCAAAACCATTATAGTTTGAAGTAGTTTCATTGTCGGTGGTTGTAGAGTCGAAGAGGGATACCTGTTTTCGCGAAGATTGGGTTCTGCAATTTTTCATTTTCATCAAGGTAATATCAATATTTTCCATTTAATATCTTCAGATATGTGTTTTTGTACCGTATTCTTGCTGTTTTTCGACATTGTATGTATTATTTGGGTTGAGGAAAAATTTGTTCATGTGTTGAGGGGAAAATGGTGTATTTTATCACTGAAAATGATGTCAAAAGGTAGAATCTTTGAGTTGTCTGTATCTGCAAAAGACATTCATGTGCTTTTTGAGATAAAATATACGAAGTGATCCCAAAATAGATGACTTGCACTTAATTTTTTAGAGATTTATTCTGGAAAACAGGATTCAAGGTCCCACTTATATGTTTTTGACCTTTTTGTGTCTACATGGTCCCCTCCATACATGTGCTTTTCTTATAGAATATTCTTTGATTAATTGTTTATTCCCTTGTTGTTTGGTGGTTGAATATTTTTTGTAGTTAAAATAAACTTTTTACATTTCCTAGTTGTTTGGTAGTTAAAAACTTGTTTATTTAACTATTTAACAATTTTTTAAACACTGTACCTGTAGATGAGTATCACACACCAGGTTTTACATATGTGGGTAAATGGTAAGATGGTCCACACTCCAACAAAGAAGTATGTGGGTGGACAGAAACATGAGTTCTACATTGATCTGGATGTGTTAAATCTTGCAGCTTTATATCAGATGTATATAAAGTGTGGAGGTAGAAGGCATGTGATTGGTTTTTACTACACAAACCTGGGTGGTCCTTTGATATAGGACTTCGGTTGATAAGGAATGACTTGGGTGACATGGTGATGTGTGATTTGGTTAGAGACTTTGATGGTTTGGATCCAGGCATTCCAATTGAAATCTGGGTGGATGAAGTTGATGATCCAGTGGTACCATTTGCTACACCAATTGATATGGTTCCCCTTCAGATGGAAGTACCATTGTCATAGGAGGATAAAATGCAGGTTTTGCTAACAGATATTGATTTTAATCATTCATATGAGTTAGTTGCAACTCAAGAATTTAGCAGAGGGGTTGATGGGGAAGCAGAGAGAACTGAAACAGTTGAAGAACAAGTTGATGGTGATACTGAACAAATGGATAAATTGCTGATGAAGAAAATGTTGTTGGTTTAGATCAGTTCAAGAAGATGCAGAAGTAGTGGATGAAATGGAAGGTCACAATTTTGCACAAAGATGGGATGCATTCCTACAAGAAGAGGAAGAAGAAAAGACTAAACCTACTGAAATGGCTCAATCCAGAGCTTCCAGAGCTGCTGTTTTAGGGAAGAGTAAAGTTTCAGAAGAAAAAAATAGTGAAGTTAATGCAATGGCTCAATCAAGAGGTGCTGAAAAGGGCAAGGGTAAAATGGCAGAACAAGACATACCCTTTACAGTGGATGAGGAAGATTCAAGGTCAGAATTTGATGACTCTTCTGATGAAGATTATTTAGAGTCTGATGACAGTGAGGATGATGAGGAGGGTAATAAGGGGTTGGTTGATGAGATAATTATGATGGTGATGAGGACTTGGTTGAGGAGGATAATTTTGATGGCTTTGAGGAATTGGAAGAGGAGCCTAATGTTGGTACTTCTGGTGGTACTTCAGGTGTTGCTGCTGGTGGTGATACCTCAAGTGCTGCTGCTGTTGGTGGTACATCTGATGAGGAGGACTTAGAAGGGGAATTTTCAGATTCCCCTAACTTCATTTTGGATGATATTGAAGGATCTAGTGATGATGATATTTTCTTAGGAAAAAATCCAACCAAAGCTGAACTGCTGAAGAAACTAAGAAAATTTATCTCACAGTTTAAGAATCACAACCAAACTAAGACCAAGAAAAAGGACAAGAGTAAAAGATCAACAAATGGGATCAATATTAGAGAAAATGAAGGTCCCAATCAGTCTCTTCATGATGATTGGTATAGTGATCCTGGGGAGGAAGATGAGGTTCTTAGTCTAGATGGGTCTGATGATGAAATTGGGGAGAAAAGTGGACCTAGACACCATTTTTTCAGGGAAGGAGAGTGGAACATGAAGGAAAAATCTCTGGTTGTGGGCATGAAATTTGAGAACTTCAGAGTGTACCGAGAAGCATTGAGAGATTATTTTGTGAAGAATGGGTTTGATGTTGAATACATAAGGAATAAAGCAAAGAGAGTTACTGTGACCCGCAAGAATGAAAATTGTAAATGGAGACTACATGCATCACCAATACAGAACACTACAATGTTCCAAATCAAATCCCTGAAAGGGGATCATTCTTGTGCAAAGACATTTAATAACAAGTTGACCAAGTCCAGTTATATTGCTAAGAGGTTGGAGCAAATGATCATGGATAATCCCTATGTGAGCAATGATCAGTTGAGGAATGCAATAAACAGGAAATGTGGGGTGGAGGTGAGTAGTGCCAAGGTGTCAAGAGCAAAGAGAGCAGCAATAGATAAAATAGTTGGCTTAGATTCTAAGCAATATGACCTGCTTTGGGATTATTGTGAAACTGTAAGAGCAAGAAACCCTGGGAGTCAAATTTTACTAAGGAGGAAGGAAGATGTTGAACCACCAACATTTGATAAGATGTATGTAAGTTTGCATGCAATGAAGCAGGGATTTTTGAGTGGCTGCAGACCTATTATTGGCCTAGATGGGTGCTTTTTGAAAACTCTGTTTGGTGGTCAGCTTTTGGTGGTAGTGGGGAGAGATGGCAATGACAACATGGTGCCTATTGCCATTGCAGTTGTACAGGTTGAGAATTATGAAAGTTGGAAATGGTTTTTGTCTGTACTATTGGAGGATATTGGAGGGATGGAATCTACAAGCAAGTGGACTTTCATATCTGATAGGTAGAAAGGATTGATTGAAGCTGTTTTAGAGTTGGCTCCATATGCTGAACACATATTTTGCTTGAGACATATGTATGAAAACTTCAAAAAGAGGTATAAGAGCAGCTTGTTGAAGGATCTATTCTGGAGGGCAGCTTCAAGTGCCAATAAACATGACTTTGAAATGTGCATGAAGAGAATAGAGCTAGCAGATCCTAAGATTGATGAAAATGTTAAAAATGCAACAGAATGGTTAAGGGAAGTCCCATTCCAGCATTGGTGTAGGGCTTACTTCAGAACAAGCTGTAAAAGTGATATATTGGTTAATAATCTGTGTGAGTCATTTAATAACTACATCCTAGCTGCAAGAGATAAACCAATAATTTCTATGATTGAGTGGATCAGAACAAGGTTGATGAGTAGGATACAGATGAAGAAGGAAGGGATGTTGAAGTATGCTGGTGTGGTTTGTCCCAATATTCTTAAAAAGATAAACAAGTAATCTGAAGTAGCAAGAAATTGCACGGCAAGGTTTTGTGGAGGACAGGAATTTGAAGTTGATCATTTACTTGATAAGTATGTGGTGGACTTGGACAAGAAGACATGTACATGTGGTATGTACCAGCTGAATGGATATCCATGTTGCCATGCATATGCAGCAATAGCCAACAAAAGAAATGATGTGGAAGATTATGTGGATTTCTGTTACAAGAAAGAAACATATCTCAAGGTTTATGAGTATATGATACATGATGTTCCTGGTCAGAGAGACTGCATTAAGACCAACTATCCACCACTAAGAGCTCTAACTATTAAAAGAAAAAGAAGCAGACCAAAGAAGGCAAGAAGGGGTCTTGGTGACGGGCTGAACAGTACAAGGAAGGGTCTCACACATACCTGTAAAATTGTTTGGAGACGAGCCATAATAAAGGTTCTTGCACCAATCCTACTCACCCAAATTCCAAATTGTACAGGGTAATGCATATTTTAAAATTTTACTTGCCCTTATTTTTAGTGCATTTCTAATGTATTGTTAACTTATTATTTCTTTATCATTCTAACTGTTATTATAGGATCTTGTAGTTGATGAAGTACCTGAAGCACCCCAACAAACTAAAAATGCAGCTACTCAACAATCTGCTGGATTTGATGCTCCCCAACCCACACAGGCTTCTCAAAGTGCTCCAATTGGCACTGATGGAACTAGGGCTTCAGGAAGCAATCAAAGACCTAGGGTAATTAAATATTTACTTGTAATTTAGATTCATCATATTCCCTTGTGATATTTTGTTAATGTATCAATTTGCCCCCTTTGTGTGAATGCAGAAACAATCAACTAGGGGTGGGAAAGGCACTTATCAAGGGACAAGAAATGCAGCTTTCCTAAGTGCATGTACAAACCAAGGTGGATCTGCAAATATGCCAACTCCAAGACCTAGGGTAAAAACTTAATATTCATATGTATTACATTCGATTCCCATGAGATATTGTTATCATTTTAACCCCCTTGTGTAAATGCAGAAACAGAATGCTAGGGGTGGATCTGCAAATATACCCACTGAATCAGAAAACACTACAAGGAGAAGAGTTCATACTGGTATACCCTGTAAACCATACACAGTTAATTATCACCCTTATACACCCTTGATGATTATTGTTAACCGTCCGTAACAACACGGAATCGAACAAATAATATAGTGAAAGTAAGATCGTCTCCACAGGGAAGGTTATCAAGTACCAAACAAAGTTTATCTTATTATTTAGACTATCGATTATCAAAGATTTGAGATTTTAACTAATTAAAAGCATAAATTTATAAAAACAGAATTAATTATAAATAATTAACACAAATATAATTAAAACGAACACTCAATTAACGAAAAGCCTAGGGATTAAGATTTCATCAAGGTATTTCTATGGATTATTGATTTTTAATGGATTATCATTCTTGTTTAAATTAAAGACCCAATTTCCTTAATTACATGAATACTCTCCCGAGATCTTCATGAGTACCCACCTAAATTAATTAACGTCACTCCCATGATCAAAAACCAATTTAGATGAATCCATTAAGTTCTATGAATATTGTTTAACTAGTCTCATGCAAAATTACCAATATCCCTATTAAGCAATTTACACATGTCTATTAAATCCGAACCAATAAACTAATTCACCTCCCGGTACTTTTTAATTTATCTTAAATCATGCAATTGGTGATCAATCAATTACAAGCATTAAACACTCATTAATAGATAAACCAAACAAGAAATCACATCCATCAATCATCAATAATCCAAATCAATACACAAGACTACATCTTAAACCCTAGAAAATAATTTAGCTATGCATAATTAAAGAAAAACAAGAAATAAATTGCATAAACATAAAGTTACACATGTTCAACAATGGAGGATTGGAAGAATACAACTTGAGAAGATGAAGTTTTTCTCCAAGAACTCTTCTCCAAGAACTCTTCAAGATCTCCTTTCTCTCTCTAGAAGTCTTCTTTTCTCTCCAAGATCTACTTTTTTTGTAAGAATGAATGAATTATGCTCTTCCACCTCACTCTAGCCTATATAAATGTTTTTGCCACTTTCTTTTAACTAAAAAGGAGTCTTAGATACATAAATTATGCCCATCCAAGTCATAAAATCGGCCCATAAAAATTCGCAGCTGCACAGCTGTGCAGAATATCTGCACAGTTGTGCAGTTGCCTATGCAGAAATCTTCCTCTTCATTTTTTCTTCAACGAAACATTCTCGTTTGGCCTTTCAAATGCATTTCTTCACATCCTCTTGGATAGCCTTCATTATTCTTGTAATAAATACTCTTTCAACTCATCAAAATCATCGCTTTTATGCCTATAAAAGCATTGAAACGACTTAGAAATCAAAATACATAAATTAGGCTAAAAATAAAGCAAAAGACTAACAACAAGGCATAAAATAAAGATAAATGTGAGGTAAATCATAATGAAAATATGTAAAATATGAGACCTAACAATTATAAAATTGAATTTCAATTATTGTGTGTTTATCACCTTGGTATAACCATGGATTTCAGCAGCTGGAAGTTCTGGAGGCACAAGTGCAGCTCCTGCTGGATCTGGAGGAATAAGTGCCGCTGCAGCTGGATCTGGATCTGGATCTGGCTCTGGAGGAACAAGTGCATCTGCCAATACCCCTGGAAACAAGCTTGCTCCTAAAAAAAAAAAACTAAGAGGACATCTATTTGAGATGTATTGAAGAACGTCAGAGACAGAAGATTTGAAAAATGGCCAAGAAAGTAGAATGTTTGTTTTAGTTGATTTTGTTGGTTTTGTTGTTTAAGGATTATGCTTTTTGGGAGATTATTTTGTGGTGAACATTGTGCTGTGTTTGGAGATATTTAGTGGTGAGAGTAGTTGTGGTGGTATTTTGGTATTTTGGTAGTTTATGGTGGTTGTTAAGGTTTGTTGGCATTTTGTTGGTTGAAAACATTGAATACCCCCCTTATTAATTTGATTGACATTTTGGAGCTTTTTTAAAATCTGTTTTTGAGCTTTAGTGTTGTGTGAGAGCAGGCTTTTTTGTGATGTATGTGGCCAACTTCAATTAACCATTCAGAGGGTCTATTTGTGTTGTTTGGTGCTCTGTTATTTGTGATGTATGTTAGGTTGCATATTTTACATATTTTCATCATGTTTTACCTCACATTTATCTTTATTTTATCCCTTGTAGTTAGCCTTTTCCTTTATTTTTAGCCTAATTTACATATTTTGATTTCTAAGTCGTTTCAATGCTTTTGTAGGCATAAAAGCGATGATTTTGATGAGTTGAAGGAATATTTCTTACGAGAATAATGATGGCTAACCAAGAGGACGTGAAGAAAGACAATAGAGAGGCCAAACGAGAAAGTTTCGTTGAAGAAATGCACAGGCAGACTGCACAGTTGTGCAGCTGCGGGTTTTTATAATTTTCGTGGGCCGATTTTATGACTTGGTTGGGCCTATTTTATGTATCTAAGACTCCTTTTAAGTTAAGGAAAGAGGAAAAAATGTTTTTTAGGCTATATTATAGGTTAGAGAGTTATATTCTAGAGTTAGAAGACTTGGAGAGGAAGAAAAAGAAGCCTTTAAGGAGATTTCTTGGAGTTAGAAGCTTTCATCTTCTCAAGTTGTATTTTTCTAATCCTCCATTGTTGAACATGAGTATTTTTTTGTTTATGCAATTTAATTCTTGCTTTTCTTTAATTATGCATAGCTAAATTATTTTCTAGGGTTTAAGATGTAATTTTGCGTATTAATTTGGATTATTAATGATTTATGGATTTGATTCTTGTTTTGTTTATCTATTAATGAGTGTTTAATGCTTGTAATTGCTTGATCACCAATTGCATGATCTAAGATGAATTAAGAAGTACCGGGAGGTGAATTAGTTTATCGGTTCAGATTTAATAGACATGTGTAAATTGCTTAATAGGGATATTGGTAATTTTGCATGAGACTAGTTAAACAATATTCATAGAACTTAATGGATTAATCTAAATTAGTTTTTGATCATGGGAGTGACGATAATTAATTTAGTTGGGTACTCATAAAGATCTCGGGAGAGTATTCATGTATTTAAGGAAATTGGGTCTTTAATTTAAGCAAGAATGATAATCCATTGAAAGTCAATAATCCATAGAAATACCTTGATGAAATCTTAATCCCTAGGCTTTTCGTTAGTTGATTATTTGTGTTAATTATCTCTGCTTTAATTAATTCTACTTTTATTAATTTCTGCTTTTATTAGTTTAAAAATCACATCTCTTATAATCGATAGTCTAAATAAAAGGATAAACTTCGTTTGGTACTTGATAACCTTCCCTGTGGAGACGATCTTACTTTCACTATATTATTTGTTCGATTTCGTGTTGTTACGGATGGTTAACAAATTGGCGCCGTTTCCGGGGAAGGCAACGAATAGTCAATATCAATAAAAAGTTAATTCTTATTAGTTTAGACGTTTATTTTTATTTTATTTTCGAATTTTTTTTTCTGTCTCGCTCTTTTCTTAATTTCTTGTTTTAGGTTGAAATTTTGGTAGATGAACAGGCGTTCTCTGAGTGCACCTGCTATTGAAATCGATCTAGAACCAGAACGAACTTTTCGAAGAGGTAGACGTCAACAAAGAGAGCAGCATAGAATGTCAGACGACTTACAGAGGATTGAACCTGCTGCACAGAGAACTCTCCGGGATTATGCTACACCAACATATCAGAACTTAACCTCCAGCATAGCGGTACCAAATGTGCAGGCCAATACCTTTGAGTTGAAGTCGGCTATCATTCAGATGCTACAACACACTGCATTTGAGGGAGATATTGAGAGGGAGGATCCTCATTCCCATCTGGGAAATTTTTTGGAAATCTACAGTACTTTCAAGATGAATGGCGTTACTGAAGATGCCATAAGACTACGACTCTTCCCATTCTCCCTGTCTAAAAGAGCTAAGGAGTGGCTGAAAAATCAGCCGGCAAATAAGTTCACCACTTGGGCTGATTTGTCGATTGCGTTTCTCACCAAGTATTTCCCCCTATCTAAGACTGCTCAGTTAAGGAATGCAATCACAGGATTCATGCAAACTGATAGTGAAACCCTCTATCAAGCATGGGAAAGGTATAAAGAACTACTCAGAAAGTGCCCACATCACGGTATTCCTAGTTTGATGCTTGTGCAAACTTTCTACAATGGTCTGTCAAATAGTGTCCGGATGAATATTGATGCAGCTGCAGGAGGGAGTTTTATGGCAAAGAATCCGGATGATGCATTAGCTCTTATGGACGAGATGACATCCAACAGTTATCAGTGGGCGAGTGATAGTTGAGCAGTAAAGAAAACACAGGGTATGCACAATGTAGATGACATTACATTGCTCAATGCTAACATTGCAGCACTTGTTAAGCACATCGAGGGACTCAAGGGAAATGTTAGTGCAGTATCTCAGCCTACTTTAGCTTGTGATATTTGTGGGGCACCTCACATGGCTACTGATTGCCCACTCATCGAGCAAGCTAATTACCTATCCAATCAGAATAAGCAGCAAGGAAATCCATTTTTGAACACCTACAATTCGGGTTGGCGAAATCACCCTAACTTTTCTTAGGGAGGTCAAGGGAACCAAGGAGCTCAAGCAAATGCTCCTAGACAGTAGTTTCCTCCAGGTTTCCAACAGCAAGGACCACCACCTCAAGAACCACAAGCTTGGGAATTAGCTATTGAAAAGCTCGCTAATGGAACAACAAAACGGTTTGAGAATCTGGAAGCAAAAATTGATCTGGTAATGGGAGCAACGAAGAATCTGGAATTACAAGTTGGACGATTGGCAAGTTCTATGAATTCGAGGTCAAAGGGTACACTGCCTAGCCAAACAGAGGAGAATCCGAGAGGACAGTGTAATGCAGTGACTCTGATAAACGAAAATACAATTGAAGAATTTGAGCCACTTGCTGTACACAGAAATGAACTTGTGACGAAAGATAATTCAATCTTTTGAACCTTCAGACAAGGTTGAGCCGGAAAAGGTTGTGCCGAAGGCATATGTGAAACCGTATGTTCCTCCAATTCCATTTCCCTAAAGGTTGCAACACAAGAGGTTGGACAAGCAGCAAGAGAAATTTCTTCAAGCACTTAGACTGTTGCACATCAACATTCCGTACACAGATGCTCGGGCTCAGATGCCTGTTTGTGAGAAGTTTCTCAAAGAGCTGTTGAGCAATAGAAAACAATTGGAAGATGTGGAAACAATCTCGTTGAATGAAGAATGCAGTGCCATAATCCAACGAAACATTTCTCCAAAGCTAAAGGATCCAGGGACTTTTTCACTTCCTTGCACTATTGACAAATTTCAATTTGATAAGGCACTTTGTGATTTAGGAGCTAGTGTTAGTCTAATGCTTTATTCAATTTGCAGGAAATTAGGCTTTCAAAAGCTTAAAAACACAAAGATGACACTTCAATTGGAGGATAGGAGCATAAAGCACCCCATGGGAATATTTAGAAGATGTGTTTGTGAAAGTGGACAAGTTCTACATTCCATGTGACTTCGTGGTGCTTGAGATGGCTGAAGATTCGAAAACACCAATCATCCTTAGAAGACCATTTCTTGCAACCGCAGGAACCGTCATCGACGTGCGTGCTGGCAAGCTAGCGTTGAACATCGGAGAGGAGAAGGTGGAGTTCAACTTAAATAAAGTGATGCAATCTCCATCTTTTGAAGAAAAATGCTATTCGGTGGATGTGTGTGGAGAGGCTATCAAAGAAGAAATTTCGCAAGGTAATAGAGATCCATCAGAGTCATATCCCGAAATATCCTATACACCGAAGGTAAAACTTAAACCTCTCCCTCCATATCTCAGGTACGCTCTTCTTGGCAACCATGAATTTTTATCTGTTATCGTACATTCTACTCTATGTACACCTGAATTGGACCGATGGTTAAGTGATTTGCAATGGAAGAAAGAGGGAATAGGTTGGAATATTTCTGATAAGAAAAGGATTAACTTTGCACAATTTTTTGTAGGCGAAGATATTCCTCGAGGGAAAACAATTTCCCTCACTAAGCCTCAACAATGATTTCGTCTAAGTCGAGCTAATGACTTTAAATAAGCGCTGCTTGGGAGGTAACCCAAGAGTTTTCTTTATTTTTGTCGTTATTTTCTTCTATCTGCCTTATTGTTTTCAGTCTTTTTTTATTCAAAATTTCCGCATTTTTTTTTAAAAAAAATTTGGGTGCACAGTTGTGCAGAAATTTTCGCACAAAATTAAACACGCCGTGCACAATTGTGCAAAAAGTTCGCACTTTTGCACTCAAAAGTTTTTCCAAAAAAAAATAGAAAATTCAAAATTTGAAAAATTGGGTCAAAATCCCCAAATCAGTCAACACAAATTCATCACCCTCAATCAGCCTAAACCTTTCTCTCTCCTTCAATCTCTCTCTCTCTCTCTCATTTTCTCACACTCCGACCAGCCATCCGTCTCCCACGCCGCCGCCCATCTCTTCAACCGCCGCTCGTTGCGCCGCCGCTAGCCGAACCGCAGCTCGCCGCATTTCAACCGCAACTCGCCGCGCTGCTGCCATAGTTTCAGCTACACCGCCGTCGTTCCATCCAACTCTTTCACACTCCGACCAGCCGCCCCCATAGTCAGCCGCCGCTCGCCGCATCTTCACCGCCTTCGGCCAGAGCCACGCCGCCGCCGTGGCATTTTTATGACGTCGCCACCTCCGAGCGACATCTCTTCACAGCGCCGTCTCAGATCCACAACCCAGATCCGCTTCTCTCGATGTACTTCCGCCGTCTGCCGCCACCCCGCCGCCATTTGTCTAATCCGACCAGGACGTGGAAATTAATTGGGCGAAAAATTTTCTGTGTATAGTACTTTCGGGGGAAGCCAATTTCAGCAGCTTCTTCCAAGCAGCCATCGGTGGGTATCTTTTTCAATATGTCGAAGTGGGCTCGAAAAGACACCAGCTCTTCCACCGACTGCGCTCTACAACCAATCGCTAAGAACACTACCGACTCCCAGGCCATCACATACATACTTAGGGGAGTCTCTCTTTCAATATTATTTTAATTACATTCTATTTTTGTTCATGCATTTCGGTTTCACCTCAGTATATTGAGGCCAATGTGTTGCTTTAAGTGTGGGGTGCTTGCTTGCATGCTGTGATTGAAGTGTATTGAATTGCTTAAGTGTGGGGTAATGTGGTTAATTGGTGAAAGAATTGGGCAAACGTCAGTTTTTGTTGAGTTGTTGCTAAAATTTTGTTAACTTGTTCACAATATTTGTGTTCACATATTAGAACTCTTAGACTATATAAACGTGTGGGTCTGATTTCTGTACATGGATACTCTTTTTATTGAGTTTGATCACTCAGTCTAAAATTTGTGAAATTTTTATGCATATTTACACACTACACACGAGTTCTAGTAAAGGGGATTGATCGGGGAGATAAAAGCAATTACATATTTTTGGATACATGGTGATATGTTGAGGAAAATTGAAGAAAAAAAAAGAAAAAAGACAAAAAAAAGGGTTGATTTAGTAGCCAATGAATGCTAAAATCACCCAGTTTCGTTTCTAGCCTTTGTCACTCGAGTGATTAAGTCCCTTGGGGTGTCTTGACACCTAGTGCCTTAAAACAGACTGGTTTGAGAATCATTGACCCAAAACTCGTTACAAGGGTGACATAGAAAACTTGACTAGCGAGACATTGCATGGGTTGATAAATTTTGAATGAAGGAAAGTGAAGGAAGATGAAATATGATAGATGTTGTGTTTTTGCTTGAAATAACTGAGATGTTCCCTTGCTAGAAGTCATATATTGCGCACGAATGGATGCATATTAAATCGAACTTGTTTGGGATTAGTGTGAAGATTTGAGAGTAAAGATGTTTATGTGGTGGAAAAATATTGATTCTGTGTTTATTACTGGTTTATGTGTGATGATTGTGGGGATGAATAAATATTGTGAATAGTTGCTGATTTGATGAACAATGAGACAGATAAACGAATGTCATGAATTTTATGGGTATATTCTCTGCAAACCCTCACGAGACAAAACTCGTCCACTAGGGGTTTAACGGCTTGTTGCACCTGCTAAGTGCAATCGTGTTCCCTACGAAAGTGGTGTTATCTTTATTTTTGTTTTTAAGTTTGTTTTGTTTAGATTTACTCGAGGACGAGTAAAGGTTAAGTGTGGGGTGTTTGTTAGGTTGCATATTTTACATATTTTCATCATGTTTTACCTCACATTTATCTTTATTTTATGCCTTGTAGTTAGCCTTTTCTTTTATTTTTAGCCTAATTTACATATTTTGATTTCTAAGTCGTTTCAATGCTTTTGTAGGCATAAAAGCGATGGTTTTGATGAGTTGAAGGAGTATTTCTTACGAGAATAATCATGGCTAACCAAGAGGACGTGAAGAAATACAATAGAGAGGCCAAACGAGAAAGTTTCGTTGAAGAAGTATTAAGAGAAAAAATTCTGCACAGGCAGACTGCACAATTGTGCAGCTGCGGGTTTTTATAATTTTCGTGGGCCGATTTTATGACTTGGTTGGGCCTATTTTATGTATCTAAGACTTCTTTTAAGTTAAGGAAAGAGGAAAAAATGTTTTTTAGGCTATAGTATAGGTTAGAGAGTTATATTCTAGAGTTAGAAGACTTGGAGAGGAAGAAAAAGAAGCTTTTAAGGAGATTTCTTGGAGTTGGAAGCTTTCATCTTCTCAAGTTGTATTTTTCTAATCCTCCATTGTTGAACATGAGTATTTTTATGTTTATGCAATTTAATTCTTGCTTTTCTTTAATTATGTATAGCTAAATTATTTTCTAGGGTTTAAGATGTAATCTTGCGTATTAATTTGGATTATTGATGATTTATGGATTTGATTCTTGTTTTGTTTATAATGAGTGTTTAATGCTTGTAATTGTTTGATCACCAATTGCATGATCTAAGATGAATTAAGAAGTACCTGGAGGTGAATTAGTTTATCGGTTCAGATTTAATAAACATGTGTAAATTGCTTAATAAGGATATTGGTAATTTTGCATGAGACTAGTTAAACAATATTCATAGAACTTAATGGATTCATCTAAATTAGTGTTTGATCATGGGAGTGACGATAATTAATTTAGTTGGGTACTCATGAAGATCTCGGGAGAGTATTCATGTATTTAAGGAAATTGGGTCTTTAATTTAAGCAAGAATGATAATCCATTGAAAGTCAATAATCCATATACTTTTATTAATTTCTGCTTTTAATTAGTTTAAAAATCACATCTCTTATAATCGATAGTCTAAAGAATAGGATAAACTTCGTTTGGTACTTGATAACCTTCCCTGTGGAGACGATCTTACTTTCACTATATTATTTGTTTGATTCCGTGTTGTTACGGACGGTTAACAATGTAATATATGTTGTTTTAGCTTTATTTGGTCCACTGCAATTAACAATTCAAATTGTCAATTTGTGTTGTTTGGTACTCCTAACAGATCCTCAATGAATAATAAGCTAAAAATTTGCAACAATTCCACATTTCACCAAGCCACTACAACTACAAATTTGCAACAATTCCAAACTGAAAACACAATTGAATACACAAGTCAATACAAACAGAAATTGCACATTACAAGTCACTACAAATACTTCTAAACCAACACCAACATTTCCCAAACACTAAATTGATAGGTAAAAACCAAGACAAATTCAAACCCTAAACAAAATTACAACCAACATTGTGAATAAAATGGAACAAATCACCCATGAAAAATGGACATAATTTCCACGCATCTCCTGCCTTTGTGAACCGACAATCCTTGAAACCCTAGATACCACTTCATCATCATCTTCAATCTCCTCTTTAGCCCCAGAAAACAAATCACCCGATGAAGTGACGGGAATCCCACTTGGTGCCCAAATTGCTCGATAAGTCTTACACCATCGAAAAAAGAGCAAATTTGCCTTGGACACACATAGTACAATCTTCCCTTTGAGGGCTTTCTCTCAGATTCAACAACCCTAATTTGAGCTTGTATGAAACATTCACAATCAGGAGGGGACGCATACCTCAGTTCAAGACTTTGTTTCAGATTCTTGAAGCTTTTATTGTTGCTGGATGTCGACATGGTCGGCTTTGTCCGTCGATGGGGAAAATGAAGGTTGAAATGTAATTTTGAACTATTTATATTTTTGAAGAAAGGGTAAAACAGACTTTTGACCCCCTAAAAACCTATAACAAATTGCACATACGAGCGAGTGAGACCACGTCCAAGCGGTGGGAGTCTCTGTGCATCATTTATATTTTCACAGGGGGTTAACATGATAAAAAAAAATTCACAGGGGGGTGGAGTGATAATAAAGGTGATCACAGAGGGGTTGGGTGTAATTTACCCACCACAAATTACAATGCAACTTGATATTTTAACATAAATAATAGGGAAAATTACACAATGACCCCTCACTTATTGTGTAATTACGAACCCCCCCCCCCCCTCAATTTTTGGAAATTCCTAACGCACCCCTCAAAGAGTCTATTGTAAGATTTAGAGGGATAAAATATTGTAAGAATTGTTAAACATACAAGGGCATAATCTATACTATTATATAAATTGGGAGAGGTTTAGAGTAACTATTTTGGGCTGTCAAATTTTGGTGAAACCTTCATCCACTCAAAATTTGACATTCTCAAATAACTTCCATTTCCCCTCTAAATTTTATTTTCTCCCCTATTTTCTCTCACATTATCTTTATATATCACGTTTATTTTCCTTTTCTCTCCCATACCTTTTTTCCCCCACTATATTCTTCATGTTTTATTTATTTGATTTCGGTAATAAAATAATTACAAATTGACTTTAACTATAAAAAAAAATTTAAAAGTTTTTTTATTTTGCACACGCAACGAGTGTGCGGCATTTACTAGTTGTAAGAATGTCTTAACATGAGAAAAACTTAATGTGATTTTCAAAAAAGTAATTTTATTTTTTTGGTAATTACACAATAAGTGAGGGGGTCCGTATGTAATTATCCTAAATAATAAGGATAATTACATGCACACTCCCTCATTTATTGAAATAATTACAACAAATTTCTGAAGTTTTACAAATTACCAAGACACCCTTTGTTAGACCTTGACAACTCAAAATATAGGGGTGAAATTATAATTTAATTTTGCTAACATGGGATGCAATGATAATATAGTTTTATTAATTTAGCAAAACATTAATAATATGCAATGATAATATCGTTTTATTAATTTAGCAAATCAATAATAATATTTTTTATCTAGATGAGAAAACTATAATAATTTCTCAAATTCGAGGGAGTTTTACTCAATGCAGAAGGTGTCTGAAGTGTCCATGTAATTTACCCTAAAAATGCTTGGTTTTATTATCTATGAAGGCTCTTAAAGTGACAGATGAAGTAAATCCATGGTCTAAAAGTATCACAAATGGGTGCGAATAAGGTACTATCCATAGCCATTTCTAAAGACGACAACAAACAACGAAAAAGAATTAGCCCCTAAATTACATAAACTCGTTGCAGGGAAGCGATCGCAATTTTGTATGGAAGATTTAGCTCAAAGCGTCATAGTCTTCCAACTTTTCGTCATCCTCCTTATCTTTTATGTGGGGTTAAATTACATAGGAAATCACTGCGTAAGATTCTAATATGGAAGGCCCTGCCGTTTTAGAAATCACCTTAACTTTCTCTATCGGTGAAAGCAAATTACAAGTTCAACCCCTGTCGGTAAAACAATTTCGCCCCTATTTTTCGTGTTGTCGGGGGGTTTTAGTAATTTTCCTATTATTAATACATATATATATATATGTTAATTAATAATAATTTAACCCAGCAAGTGGGGGTATTTACCATAACAACTCTTTATCAAACATTACCAAAAAAACCCAACCTCCTGCAACCTAAATACAATGACAGAAACTACATAAACACTTCTTAAATAGAAGTTAATGAAGTGGTTAATAACACAGGTAACAGCGAATGGAACACCAATTTTCAAAATTCTATTTAAGAAAGCCTTCTTGCTTGATAGTAGTACCATTTTATTTATTTTTTGAACTGTTTGATAGTAGTACCATTGAGCATTCAATTAGTCAAGTACAAAATTTAACCCACATTTCGTTAATGTAAACTGCATTGCCAACAATTTAAACAAGATGACATAAATGCCCCCAGGCCAACATACTACAGCCACAAAGCAATAATGCAGGATGACGGTATCCTCGGTCAATAATACCCCTTACGAGACCAATGATCAAATTGGAAATAAAACATTATATGAAAATGAAAAAAAAAATATAGAACTAGTTATGCTCCAATCAAATTAAATACACATTTCATAAAACATTGTATTTATAGAGCAGATTACACGTTTTTATATTTGTCCGATGCATGGATGGTCGGTGGGGGTGGGTCCGAAGGGTCCGAAGGGGAGACTCATCCCCTTTTTTCTCTCTCTTTTATAAAATTTTTTGTTTATTTTCTTATGTATGACACATACACACACATATTACTTCATATATAATCCATAATACTATTTGTCAAAAATATTATTCTATTATCTTTTTCTTCATCCTCATTACGTTCATAACTAACTCAATCATTTCATAAATCAAATCTAAATAAAAATCAACTTTATATCACATCTACACTACTTTCAATCATATTTTAAAATACATCCAAACAAACAAATAAATTCAATATTTTCACACGAATTTTTATAATACACATTCTCCAAAAGAAACTCAGAATTCATTTTTTAAAACATAACCATATGGAGCCTTATAGTTTCACTTCTGCAAACCTCACAAATACATTTTTTGAGGGGATCTCATTGTAATTTATCAAAAATCAAGATTATTTTTTTTTGCCTCGTAATTAGCACTACAGTGACGGGTGTATGTAATTCACCCTTGATTTTAATATTCATTTTTGTAGAATTTCAGAAGGGTTATAACTTAAAAGCTATCTCGGTTTTTATAAGTTGGGGTATGCCCACAACTAGAGTGATTCTTGACGAGGTTTGTGACCCCAACTTCTAATATAATCAATATATTATCGTTTCTTACCTTTGTTTGAAAAAAAAATTATTTTCTTTCCTTTTCCATTTGTTTTACATTTCAAATTTGTTTGTCAATTTTTTTTCTATATTCTTTCTCTTACTTTTTTTCATTTATTTCTGGTTTTGATTTCTTTTTGTTTCTTTATTTTGAAATTTTGATAAGCATTTTGAACTATTTATCTATTTTGTATTAGTTAAGAGCAAATGGGGTTCAATTTTGAACTTTTTTTTAGGCTTTTCAATATTCTTTTTTCAATTATACATTTCTTACTTCGTATCTCTTCTCTTTCAATTTTTCGATTTGAAATTTAAGAAAGTTTTTCTTCAAATTGGAAATTCGAGTGGATTGTTATTGAAATTCAGCCCAATCTATACGTACGAGTAGACAAATATTAAAAAAATATCAAACAATTACATTTTTAGTCCAAACACTTCGAATATAATTAATTGAATCATATTTTAATTATAATTACTGGCAATTAATTATTTAATGTTTCAACTAAAAAAATAATTGTAATAAAATATTAAATAGCTTAATATTGTTCAAAATATAATATACAAATGTTTATAAGTAAGAAGAAAAGGCACTATCAATTCAAGACAAGAAACAAGAGAAGGAAATTAAAAAGACACAAATAAAAAAAAAAGGAATAAGAGAAAAGAAATTTTTAAAAAATAACATTAAAATAATAGAGAAGGTGATATCAGGGACAGAAGTCACCTCATAAGGATTAATGGCATGTGAATGGTGGATCCTGCAAGGATCTCATTAATCATTACTCAGTTGAAAAGATTTAGAAAGATGCCAAATATCAGTCACTGTTGTTATAGCAAGCAAACTATCCATTGTTAGTGGTAATGATTAAATATTATATGATTTTCATCTATAAGAGTTTAAGTTTTTAATAGAGTTGGTCATTTAATATAGTGTTAAAATCGGGTCAAATTAAAGAGGTTATGTGTTCAAATTTTACTGTCACCCATTTATGAAAAATATTATATGTGCTAGTCTTGGTTAAAAAGAATACCGCCAGCACATGAGGGGTTTAGAAGAGTATTAATTAAATATTATATGATTCTCCTCTCCAATAACTTAGATTTTTAGTAGAATTGGTTATTCAATATCGATTACTATTGTCCCACGAAGATACTAGTATACTACATAGATTGAAGCCCATTGACCAAAGATCTTGATGGCTCTGTTAGTTAAATTTATACTAGCATGTGACCCGTGCTATGCACGAAATAAGTTTACAAAAAATCATAAATAAAGAATATATTTCACACAATTTTTTAAGAATAATTAAATGACAATTTAATTAGTTTCATTCATGAAAAGAGAGAACACAATATATAATTTATAGAATAAGAAAGATTCAATCCCCATTCAAGGTTCGGATCTTCTAGCTCTTTAGGTGATCTATCCATATTTTGATTCTTCCATGTTATGTCCCATCTTGGCAAGTGCATAGGCACAACTGTTATCTTACGAAGTTACAATCTTGTATGCCCGATCCTGCTAATCCACAACAATCCAAGTAACAGGATACAATCCACAACGACATAAGCATTAAAATAATCATATACCATGATTCGTAATGACTTATGGTGGGAAATAAATTTCAGTACTTTGCCTATTTTCGATTACCTTAATGAATGTTTAACTTTAATATGTATATATTTCTTTATAAAACAAAAAACTCATCCATACTAATTTCTCACAAAAAAATTATTTTTCTTACAAAAAATTAAAAAAAGAAACATATCACATCACAACTAATCATTACACTTTTTTCACTAAAAAAACTCATCCAAACACATTTTTCACATCATTTCTCAACTCTTTTAGAAAAAAATTTCTACTTTTATACAGAGACGGTGGGGGCTAGTGGGACCCCCTCTCAATTTTGAGGGAAAAAATTTACCCTACAAAATTTTAATTTTTCACATTTTGCCCCCTATAAATTTTTTATTTTTGACCCCCCCTCAAAATCTAAAAATATTAAGGTTTTCCCAAATTTTTACATTCGCCCCCCGACCTCTGAATCCTGGCTAAGTCCCTGCTTTTATATATCATCTTTATTTCATCTTGTTTAGTTTAGCAAGAAATCATTATAACTAATTGATATTGTTGGAATTAATACATCAATACTTTTCAAATCAACATAGTGGGTTATAGCATTTTTCATTTGAATAATAGAAGAAATATGTGAAGAAGGAAAGACGAAGGAAAACATTTAAATGATTTTTTTTTTAAATGTGTCAAATGAAAAATAGTTAGATCAACTAAAATAATTAGGGAATTCAAACTAAAAACAAACTTAACCTTTAGAGGAAGATTAATCAGATCTTAGAATAATATTGCAAAAATGATGTATATTATCAATTATATACCAAATGGTAAGATATACGTGGTCAAAAGAACTATAAAAAATATGAAACATAAATTCAAAAATAAGCAAATATTTGAGATTATAGAAAAAGTTAACTAAGAAAGTACTGCTAGTAATATGAAACATAAATTCAAAAATAAGCAAATATTTGAGATTGTAGAAAAAGTTAACTAAGAAAGTACTGCTAGTAAATTCTAAAAGATGAAGAAATTGATTAAATCGGAGAAATTAGATAAAAATAAACATGTCAATGGAAAATTGGAAAGAAGTCTGAAATCCTAGGAATGATCAAGCTACTTCGTTCTACTGCAAATCTTAAAAAAAAAATCAACAAAGTAATTGGATGAGAATAAAAAATATAATGAACTTAAACTAAGAAAATATATTATTAGCAACTCACTTGAAATAGGCATAAAATAACGTTACGTAGTAGCAAATGTGTCTTTCCAGACTATGGATAATGAAGATAAAGGCCTCAATCCAACCCGTCAATCAAAAAAGAATAAAAGAAATTGAATGACACACTCGGTAAGAACGTAAATTAAAAAGAAATATTTTAAAAAACATACTTCTGACATTTTAAGAAAAAGCTACAATTAAGGGCTAATCAATAAAAGTATTTAAGTTTTGAATCATGCACCTCTCAAAATGTAATGCTAAATTAACCAAAAACTAACGTTGAAAACACCAACTTAGAGTGGGACAATTACATTTAATGGCTTTAACTAAAGAGTACTAATGAATTTTTTTAAAGCACTAAAATAATTCGAAACACCTCAAGAATTCTAATTTTGGCCGAAATGGTGCAATTGGAATGAACAACCCAATTGCTATAATATTGATAAATATCATCATACGATTACCTTTAAAATAGAAAAGGATTAGCAAGTACACATTGAATTCATAAAAAAAGATAATGCATGCAGCCTTTTACCCTAGCGTAGAGATATAGTTGCATATTTGCATGCAAACAACATGGAGTATAAACTAATTAATCAAAAATTTCTTTGTGAATTCTTAATGAGAACGAAAACGTTAAATTAAAAGAAAAACTCAATTATATATTTGACCAAAAATAGGTAATATTAAAAAGAAACTTACATGTGTATAATGGATATGACATGAGAGATTCCACCGTATAACTTCAACCATCAACAATTAAAAGAATAGATTTTACCTAAAACATGAAAGATAATAGTACTGAATAATTTGCAAGTATATTAAAGTAATATTAGATGCAAGTCTAATATTACTTTAGCCATACTGATTTTAATTAAGCATCTTTTTTTATTTTACTCTCATGATTAATCTATAATGAAAGGCACATTTTCTTCACAATAGTGTCAGCAAAATAGTTAGTGAGTTTAACATTTATTATAGTAATTTCACGATAGCGTCAGCAAAATTAGTTAGTGCTAGAAGAATCAGTTAAAAATTCAAGTTTAACATTTATTATAGTAATTTTTTGCTACTAATAGAATCAGAAAGTAAAATAAAAAAAGATGCTTAATTAAAATCAGTATGGCTAAAGATATTGTTTCACTTTCACACGTAAAGCTCAACATAAGAAAACGCATGCTGTTACTTAACTCATAACTGGAATAATCGATAAAAAAAGAAGAAGAGATTAACAGATAAAATTTAAAAACTCACCGATTGAAGATACTGTAAAAAATGCCCGGGCGGGGTGGGGTGGATCACATATTCCAATCTGCTATAACAAATTAAGCTAATTGTTAGACACTATACACGCTAATTAGTAAAAACTATGTTAAAAGTTAAGCAAGAAAAAATGAACTATATTCACCGAGTTCATACATAATGAGACAAAATAAAGAAAAGAAGGAAAAAAGCAAAAGAACAGTGGAGAAAAATTGAAAATTGGAGGATTCATGAATATGGGCAAGAGATAAATATAGAAGCTTTTAAATGTGCTAACGAAGGCTAAATCATGGAACAAACATAAAACTACATAAAACTACAGCTGTCATTTTGGTCTGTTAATTACGAAGTGAAATTCTTAACTAATTGGTTTTCAAAATATCAAGGCAACTAATGATATTTCCAATTATTTTGTTTTGAGATCATAATTTGACGGTTCGAGTTTCCATGGATAATTAAGTAGGTTCTTAAATATGTTCAATACTCGATAATTTCCTATATTACTATACCTCATATATTGGTATGATTTAAGTTGATTAATTAAAATGGCATCAGATTTAGTTGAGACATTTAAAGTTTAGCATTAATGTCAACTAACCAATAGAAAAAAACTCTCCATAATAAAAATAATTCAAAACTCTAGAAAATTAGTATTTGGTCAAAATTGAGCAATTGAAGTCAAAAGACTTCCTTCAAATAATAATAGTAATAGATTATACTAAGTATGATTTATGCACGAAAATTGAGAAATATTTTTGTATTTATTATGCATTCTGAACATTATGAACAATATTAATATTTTTTGAGTTGAACCATTTAGTACATGTATTTTACGTATTCTATATTATACTTAACGAATAATACTCTAATTTTTGCCAATTTTTTTTTTAATTTAGAACCTAAAATGTATCATTGATTTCTATAAGTATTAAGTGAGCATTGTACGATTAAAAACTATGTACATTAATTATTTATCATAATATTAATTATTGGCAACTAATAACTCATATAAATATTATTTTTATAAATTAAAAGCAAGTACAAACAATATATTTTACAAATTTATATAAAATTAAGCTGTATTTTTACTCTTATATAATTCATTTATATTCGTATTATTCTCGAACGCTTACGAATTCATTTGTTTCCCGATATCGTATTTTTATCATGCTTTTTTCACTATAACTTTTAATAAAATTTCATTGTACTCTTACGTACTAAATGACGAATTTTCCATCCCGCATTTAATTAGCTAGGCTTATTGGTTCTCGTACTATTAATCCAAGAGGTTTCAAACTCATGGCTAGGAATAAGACTAGACATGCACAACTACCACTCTATAAAATATCAAATTCGATCTTCTATTTAAGATTTTATTGCATCTCTATTGCAAAAACACGGGCAAGTAACACCACTGACATGCGAGATATGATTTTTTATTCCTCAATTACGAAACTCCGTCATTTGGACACATCTTACTTATACTTGTCTTACAATAGGAAATGCGAAAAAGTTTCCCATTTAAAAAAATACACATAAGTAGTTACAAAAGATAGAGACAAACAAGAAGAAAACTACATTAACATAAGAGGAATATAAGAAGAAACATGCTTCAAGTTTTGAGTACTAGACTTGTAGCATAACATTCTATATTTGCTACTAACTATTGAAATCATTTTAAATATACTAACAACTTAAAACCCCCCAAAAGGTGACAATCTGAACTAAATCCCATACATAAAACCAATTCCATGAAATTTTTCTCTAGTAATATTATCAATTTTCTCAATCATCTCATCCTCAAGATAATTCATATGATCTCCAACTTGACCTTTCCTATAGAAAGAATTATAGGGCAATGGAAACACTTTTGGCAATTCACTTGACTTGTTCACTTCTTGATTGCTCAATTTCTCAAAGCTACAAATCTTCACAATTTCCTCTATTTCCTCCTCTCTATTTTCACCTTCAAATGGACATCCCAAAAATTCACCCATTTTTTCAACACAATTTTTGGGATTTTCCTTCAATTCCTCATAAGTAACAAAATGTACCTTTTGAGGCCTTTTCAAACTCTCTTCTCTATAAGCCAATACATGATCATAGTAAGACCCAAATGGCACAATCCCTTTGCAAAATTGATCCACAGCAGCCCCTAATTCCCATGGATCTTGCTCAAAATTCTTCGATTTTCGAAGAAAATGCCATAGAGAAATAAGGGTGTCTTTTGGGTTTCTTGTCACATAAACAACTTTACAGTCGGATGAATTTAGAACCCCACCAAAAATTTGATATGGGATGTGGGTTGCCAAAATTCTTGATTTTTGGGGATTTTTGGTAGAAATAAATTCTTGGCTGTTGGTATTATTTTGTGGGATTTCTTGTACATAAAGATTTGTTTCTAGAGATGGGATTAGTTCTTGTGGATGGTTAAAGGTTAAAGAATTCTCATCTTTTGTATCATATCTATGGGTGATGGAATGGAGAAGGGCTTTGAGCCATGTAGTGCCAGTTTTGGGGAAAGAAGCTAAAATTACATCTTTGGGGTGTGGTTTGAAATTTTCAAGAACTTTTTGAGTGGTTTCTAGGTATGTTTTTGTGAACCAAAATCCATGAAATTCGTAAAGAAATTCATGGCCAAACCATTTCTCTCTTTGAAAAGAGGAATTGATATGATTATTGTTTAACTCTGATTTTTCCATGATGTTTAGATGCATTTTCTTTCACCGCATTGGAGATTTATAGATGAGGCTAGGACTTAATATTCTATAATAAAGTCCACGCAATTAAGTTGGTTCAATTGTTAAGGATTTGTCATTTTCTCTCAGAAGATTGTGTGTTCGATTTTCTCTGCCGACGTGATGACTGTGTTGGTGGGCGATCTGTAAGTACTAAGTAACTATGTAAGCGACTTATGATCCCAAAAGTTTGTTCTGGCCCTTGTAGATAATAGAAGCGCCGATCCTACCTAAATTTTTTATAATAAAAGAAAAAGTCTATAATATAGGTGCAGTGAAAAGTGTACAAAAGAGTAGTTACAACTTACAAGAGTATTTATGATGCGGAGAGAAAAGTGATATATTTTTCAGACTTAGATATAATTTTTTGTTTAGATCACAATAGTCTTATTATAGACAAATTCAACTTATATCAAATAAAATAAGAAGTGCAGGACGAGTAGTTAAGAATTAAGATGTGTACTTCAATTTAATATTTATTATTTATTTCAACTCAATAGTACATATCCAGTATTCAAGTGTACACTGTACACACGGAATTTATTTCCTGAAACGTGCATATGGCATTTATTATTTGCACAAACACGGAATATAAAATAAAATGCCAAATTAGAGTAGAAAATTGGTGATAAAACATCATACATGAACATGATCCCACCTCAATAAATGGGTGGGTGAAAAAAGCTCTTTTAGTCTACGTGTAGACGCTTGGGGTTATTGTACTCGAATATATATTTATTTATTTTTTAATACAAATATATATGTAAGTTCTTTTTTTTTATAAGAAATATATATGTAAGTTCTATGTCATCTTTTTTCGGCTTGTTAGGAGAAATTTTATGTGCAATAGTAGTAGGAGGAAATTGCAGACGGACCCCTTCACTTATTGTGTAATTATTAAAAGTCTCCTTAGTTATCGGAAATCACCCACACACCCCTCAAGATTGTAAGGTTTATAAGGGTTAAATTATATATATAAAAAAAAACTAAAACGCACAGAAGATGTAATTATAAGAAATTCTTAACATGAAGGGGTGTATTGGTAATTTTTAAAAAGTGAGTGGGGGTATTAATAATTATACAATAAATAAGGGGTTTACCCCTAGACTTTACTCTTTAGACCCCTACATGGCTACATATACATATGTTTGGATTATTCTCCTCTCCACCCATAACCTTAAATGTTTGGATTTTGGTTGGTATTGTGGTCATTTTACAGCGGTAGATTTAGATGTTAAATTTGAATAGATGATATTAGTAACTAGTAAAGCAATAAAAAAAAAATCAGTGCGGTTGAACCATGCAATGCTATCTTTTTTGTACGCTGTTTTTGTTACTTTCACTATATTTCTAAGCCTAATTTGTTCCTAATATTAAACTCTTTCGATCGTTAGGCTCGTTCCAACGTACAAAATTACTATATAGAGTTTTAAATTTATATATAGGTGCATTTGAGCCATGAAAATTCTATCTTTTGTTGCTTTCACTATATTTCTATTGCTTGATTCGTTTCAATATGTATCTCTCACGTAATTACATTTCTAATGCATAATCATATATTTATTGAATCTCCTTCACCCTTATCGAAATTCAACTTATATCAAATAACGTAAGAAGTGCAGGACGAGTAGTTAAGACTTAAGATGTCTACTTCAATTTAATATTTATTATTGGGATAATTGCAGACACTCCCTCTCACATATGGGGGTCATTGCACTTCACCCCCTCACTTATTGAAATGTGCACTTTACCCCCTCACTTATCATAAAATGTGCACTTACCCCCTTCGCGCAGCTCGAGCAAAAGAAATACAAAGGAATTTTCCATGCATTGCTGCCCGGATTTGAATTTTCCTTCGTATTTTTTTGCCCCAAATTGCCCGAATGAGATAAGTGCACGTTTTATGATAAGTAAGGGGGTAAAGTGCACATTTCAAAAAGTGAGGGAGTGAAGTGCAATGACCCCATATATGAGGGGAGTGTCTGCAATTATCCCTTTATTATTTATTTCAACTCAATAGTACATATCAAGTATTCAAGTGTACAACACAGACGGAATTTATTTCCTGAAACGTACATATGGCATTTATTATTTGTACGAACACGGTATATAAAATAAAATGCCAAATTAGAATAGAAAATCGGTGATGAAACATCATGCATGAACATGATCCCACCGCTAAAGCAAAATAAATGGGTGGGTGAAAAGAGCTCTTTTAGCCTACGTGTAGAGACTTGGGAATATTGTACTCAAATATATGAAAATTTTTGAGGTGGATCGGGATCACACATTCACAATAAGTAGGGTGACGTTCACCCCTGTGTAAATAACCTTATCCCAAATTTTTAGGTGGTGAAAAATGTACGAAAGTAACACTTCTGGCCCATCATAGAATTACCCTCGAATATATATATGTAAGTTTTTTTTTTTTTTTTGATACAAATATATATGTAGGTTTTATGTCATCTTTTTTCGGCTTGTTAGGAGAAATTTTATGTGACACGGACCGTGTAATTATCAAAAGTCTCCTTAATTATTGGAAATTACCAACCCCCTAAGGAATTTTTGTAAGGCTTATAAGGTTTAGATTATAAAAAAAAAAAAAAACACTAAAACACACAAAAAGTTTAATTATAAGAAATTCTTAACATGAGAGGGTGTGTTGGATAATTTTTAATAAGTAAATGTAGGTATTAGTAATTACAAATTACATAATAAAAAGGGTTTGTATGTAATTTTTCCTAATAATAATAATGTAGACTTTACTCTTTAATATCCCTACATGGCTACATATCCTTAAATGTTTAGGCTCCCCTATGGTTGTATTTTCAAAAATAAATTCTAAATTTTTTTTTTCGAAAAATGTATATTTTAGATATTCGTATAAGAATGTTGATTCTTTTAGTTTGTTTGGATGTATTTTTTTAAACAAAAGTTGGAAGTATCATTGATTTGATGTAAAGTTGATTTTTGGTGAAATTTAATATGTGAAATGATTAAGTTAGTTATGTGTGTAATGATAATAGTAAAAAATTAGAATAATATTTATGATAAATAATTTTATGGATTATATATAAAGTAATGTTTATATGTGTGTGAATATATATATATATATATATATATATAGACACAGGAAAAAAATTAAAAAAGAGAAAAACGTGGATGGGTGCCCCTGGCTGGTAAACCCCCTCCGCCAGCAGCGGCTACCCCACCCACCCACCCCAACAAATTATTACCGGCTCACTCTACAAATCCTTCTGGGAAGATGAAAGTAGGTGGTGTTGAAGAATGGCTCTTTCAAAAGAAGAGCAAAGAATCCCACATAGGAAAACATTAGAAGTGATGGGCTCATTTGTTGTATAAAAGGAGTCCACCTCTTCACTTTGTAAATCATCCCAAATTGCCTAAGTCTTTTAGCAATTTCTACTTTCTTCCTCTATAGTTTGTAATAGTTTCACTTTAGTCCTTTAGTGAAATATTTTGGTGGGGTCCGAGGACGTAGGCTAAATTAGCCGAACCTCGTTAAAGTTGGTGTTCTTTATTTTGTGCTATTCTTCAAGTAGTCATTGTTAGTTATAGTTGTAGTGTTATTTTGTGCTATTCTTCAAGTAGTCATTGTTAGTTATAGTTGTAGTGTTATATTGTGCTATTAAATTCGTCTAGTTAATTCTGTCGAGGAGGTTGGGTTTTAAGCGCGACCGTTGTGACGCCTCCAATCTTTCCTGGGAATTAAATCTAGTGTGGTTTTCTAGTACAATATTTCCCTCGCTATTTCTATATTTGGTGGAATATGACTCTGAGTTCCACAACAAGTGGTATCAGAGCTCGGGTATTCTGAGTATGCTCTGTGGTCGCAGTTTAATCTGATCTTCCACATCAGAAAAGTTTTCTCGGGCTATTTGGCTTTCGCATTTGGAGGGCTCTTGAAGAATAATTTGTAACCAAAAATGGAAGGCAGCTCAAAAGCATCATCGTCGTCCATTTGGGCGAGAACCACTGTGGCGAATACGCAATTGGCAGTGGAGTCTTTTGATGGCACAGACCATTTTGGTATGTGGCAAAGCGAAGTTGTAGACGCACTCTTTCAACAAGGTCTATACTTAGCTATTGAAGAAAAGAAACCAAATGATATGGAGAAAAAGATTGGAGTATGATGAATCGATTGGCATGTGGAACAATTCGTTCGTGTCTATCCAGAGAGCAGAGATATGCGTTCTTTGTGGATGGCACTGGAGGAGAAGTTTCTGAAGAAAAGTTGTCAGAATAAGCTCCATTTGAAGAAGCGGCTCTTTCGCTTCACATTTGTTTCGGGTTCCACTATGAATAGTCACATTACCAGTTTTAATCAACTGGTTACCGATTTGATAAATTTGGATGAGACTTTTAAAGACGAGGATTTGGCTCTGATGTTGCTGGGATCCCTTCCTGAGGAGTTTGAGTTTCTTGAAACAACTCTACTTCACGGGAAGGCTGCTGTATCTCTTAGCGAAGTTTGTGCTGCCCTGTACAGTTATGAACTGAGAAAGAAGGACAAGCAAGTTAGTTCAGGCGGAGATGCAGAGGTTTTGTTCGTCAGAGGTCATTCACAAAACAAAAAAAAAGGAAAGAAAGGGAGATCCAAGTCCAGGTATAAACTAAGCAAAGACGAGTATGCCTATTGTCGAGAAACAGGACACTGGAAGAGAGATTGCCCAAAACTGACAACTAAGGGCAATTCTAAAGCCGTGGCGGAATCGAATGTAACCGCGTGTGATGATGCCGAATCGAACTTCTCATTGGCGACATCATCCAGCGGTGCTTCTGAAGTATGGATGCTGGATTCAGCATGTAGTCATCATATGACACCACATTTGGATTGGTTCTTTGATTTCAAAGAATAAAATGACGTTGTCTTCACAGCAAATGAAGCTCCTCTTACTACACTTGGGATTGGTTCAGTTCGCTTAAAGAATCACGATGGATCAATCATAACCCTAAAGGGTGTTCGATATGCACCAGAAGTGAGGAAAAACCTTATTTCCGTTGGAACTTTAGAATTGAAAGGTTTTGAAGTAAGAGCTAAGGATGGGTTGATGAAGATCATCTCTGGTGCACTCGTGGTAATGAAGGGAATTCGGAAGAACAACAATACGTATCACTACATGGGTGGTACAGTTGTGGGTGCAGTAGCAGCAGTTACTGTTGATGATCGGAATTCAGAAGCAGTTAGGCTATGGCATATGCGCTTGGGACATGCAGGTGGAAAATCTTTGAATCTCCTCATAAATCAAGGATTGTTGAAAGGAGTGAAATACTCCAAATTGGAGTTTTGTGAACATTGTGTTCGTGGGAAACAGACAAGGGTTAAATTTGGAACAGCAATCCATAATACTGAGGGTATCTTGGATTATGTTCATTCGGATGTATGGGGTCCCTCAAAAACGAGTTCTTTGGGAGGGAAACACTATTTTGTAACCTTTGTTGATGATTTTTCCCGGAGAGTTTGGGTGTATACGATGAAGACAAAGGATGAAGTGTTTGAGGTATTCCTCAATTGGAAAAAGATGGTGGAAACTCAGACTGATAAAAAGGTCAAACGTCTCCGTACAGACAATGGTGGAGAATTTAGGAGTGGTCCATTTCAGAAATTTTGTGAGGATGAAGGCATTGTCAGACACTTCACTGTCAGACATACACCACAACAGAACGGAGTGGCAAAACGCATGAATCGAACTTTGTTGGAGAAAGTTCGGTGTTTGTTATCCAATGCTGGGTTGGGTAAAGAATTTTGGGCTGAGGCTGTGACATATGCGTGTCATCTCGTTAATCGTCTACCATCTACTGCTATTGATGGAAAAACACCATTTGAAAAATGGTTTGGAAAGCCTGCTGCTGATTATGATTCCTTACATGTGTTTGGTTCCGCTGCATATTATCATGTTAAGGAATCAAAGTTGGATCCTAGAGCAAAGAAAGTTGTGTTCATGGGATCACCTCTAGTATAAAAGGCTATCGCCTTTGGTGTCCAGAAATAGAGAAAATAATCTTTAATAGGGATGTCACCTTTGATGAATCTACCGTGTTGGAAAAGGTGAATGCAGAACAGCAGGATGGTACTCCCAAACAGGTGGAGTTTGAAAAGTTTGTTGTCCCAGCAGATCAAGAAACTCTTGATCATTCTCCTACGGTAGAAAGAGATTTTGAAGAAGAGGAAGTTCAACCCCAAGAACTTCCACAGCAACTTGAATCAATTGCAACTAGTAAGCCAAAGAGGACAATCAGAAAGCCTGCTCGCTTTGATGATATGGTGGCTTGTGCATCTGCAATTGCCGCTGATGATGTTCCTACCACTTATATTGAAGCAGTCAAAGGACCAGAGAAAGATAAGTGGAGGATTGCCATGAGTGAAGAAATGCAGTCCCTTCATAAGAATCAAACATGGGAACTGGCCAGTCTCCCGAAGGGAAAGAAGGCAATTGGATGCAAATGGGTATTTGCAAAGAAAGATGGATTTCCTAGCCAAGGTGATGTTCGCTACAAAGCCAGATTGGTGGCCAAAGGTTACGCTCAGAAGGAGAGCATTGATTATAATGAGGTGTTCTCTCCAGTTGTAAAACACTCCTCCATTAGAATTTTGTTGGCTTTGGTAGCACAGTTGGATTTTGAACTAGTTCAGTTGGATGTAAAAACTGCATTTTTACATGGAGACTTAGAAGAGGAAATCTATATGACTCAGCCAGAGGGATTCAAAGTTGCTGAAAATGAAAATTTGGTTTGTAAACTTCAAAAATTGTTGTACGGATTGAAGCAATCTCCGAGGCAGTGGTACAAGCGATTTGACAAGTTTATGATGGGAATTGGGTACACAAAAAGCAAATACGATCATTGTGTGTATTTGCACAAGCTACAAGATGGATCCTTCATATATCTTCTTCTGTATGTTGATGATATGTTGATTACCTCCCCGAGTCTAATAGAAATTGAGAAGTTGAAGACTCATTTGAAAAGGGAGTTCGAGATGAAGGATCTAGGTGAGGCGAAGAAGATTCTCGGCATGGAGATTTTCAGAGATAGAAAATTGAGGAGGCTTTGTTTGACTCAGAAACAATATCTGAGTAGGATGTTGAGGCGTTTTGGCATTGATGAAAAGTCAAAACCAGTTAGTACTCCGCTTGCTCCTCATTTTAAGCTTAGCGCCGCTTTGTCACCGAAATCTGATGCAGAACGGGAATACATGTCAAAAGTACCGTATGCAAATGCTGTTGGTAGCTTGATGTATGCTATGGTGTGTACGAGGCCTGATATTTCCCAAGCAGTGGGGGTTGTGAGTAGGTATATGCATGATCCTGAAAAGGAACATTGGCAAGCTGTGAAATGGATTTTGCGATACATCCATGACACAGCTGATGTTGGTTTGATATTTGAGCGGGAACATAGTGAGTATGTAGTCGGATATTGCGATTCAGACTATGCTGGTGATTTAGATAAGCGTAGATCAACTACAGGCTACGTATTTACTCTTGCTAAAGCACCAGTCAGTTGGAAGTCTACCTTACAGTCAACGGTTGCTCTGTCTACTACGGAAGCAGAGTATATGGCAATTTCAGAGGCTGTAAAGGAAGCATTTTGGCTTCAAGGGTTGCTTGGTGAACTAGGGATTGGACAAAAGTATGTCAAAATTCATTGTGATAGTCAAAGTGCTATCCATTTAGCAAAGAACCAAGTTTATCATGCAAGGACGAAGCACATTGATGTTCGGTATCATTTCATAAGAGAGATACTCGAAGAAGGTGGAGTCAGAATCGAGAAGATCTATACTACTGAGAATCCTGCTGATATGTTGACAAAAGTTGTGACTGCAATCAAGTTCAAATTTTGTTTGGACTTGATCAACATTGTCAAAGTTTGAAGATTGTTTTTTGGTGACCCCGTTTGACGAGGAGATTGAAGATTTTGAAATTCACCAAGGTGGAGATTTGTTGAAGAATGGCTCTTTCAAAAGAAGAGCAAAGAATCCCACATAGGAAAACATTAGAAGTGATGGGCTCATTTGTTGTATAAAAGGAGTCCACCTCTTCACTTTGTAAATCATCCCAAATTGCCTAAGTCTTTTAGCAATTTCTACTTTCTTTCTCTATAGTTTGTAATAGTTTCACTTTAGTCCTTTAGTGAAATATTTTGGTGGGGTCCGAGGACGTAGGCTAAATTAGCCGAACCTCGTTAAATTTGGTGTTCTTTATTTTGTGTTATTCTTCAAGTAGTCATTGTTAGTTATAGTTGTAGTGTTATATTGTGCTATTAAATTCGTCTAGTTAATTCTGTCGAGGAGGTTGGGTTTTAAGCGCGACCGTTGTGACGCCTCCAATCTTTCCTGGGAATTAAATCTAGTGTGGTTTTCTAGTACAATATTTCCCTCGCTATTTCTATATTTGGTGGAATATGACTCTAAGTTCCACAACAGGTGGAGTGAAAGAAGACAAGGAATATCCTTGGAGCAGGTGGTTTTTTAATCGGGGTGGGTGATAAAAACTACCCGCCCCATATTGAATTTGTTGTGTTTAAGAGGCTAGGAGCATTACACTAGGCCTAAGATAAAGTTATCCGGGGATTAATAGTACATTGGTACTTATCCCAAACAAAATTAACACATTATTACATAAATATTAAACCAATTATATATTAATAATATTTAATGTCATTAATATATTATTATATATCTGAATAGTTATTGAATGAAATAAAATTTTCATATATCAATAATAATTGTATTTAATTAAAATACCTAATTAGTGCAAGTAATGATCTGTTGTGCTTAATATAAATTTATATAACTGAAATGTTATGTTTCCTTTTTTTAAAATAACTAATACATAATTGTTATTAATAATAATAACAACTATAGCAGCAGTAGTAGTACTAATTCCCTATAAATTAATTCGAGTTGAAACGTGTTTTTAATATTAAATAATTAAAAATAAATTATGATATGATATGAATAAATATCGTATAGAGTTTATTTTCAACCATAAGTTTCTAATATTAAATAATTAAAAATAAATTATGATATGATATGAATAAAATTTATCGGTCCAACGTACAAAATTACTACATAGAGTTTTTTAAAAAAAAATTGATAAAAAAAAAATTCTATCTTTTGTTGCTTACGCTATATTTCTATTGCTTGATTCGTTTTTAATATTAAACTCTCACGTAATTATATTTCTACTGCTTAATTATATATTTATTTAACCCCGTTTACCCTTGTCGAAATTTCTAGCTCCCTATTCGGAAAGCCTCGAATTGTTTACCGAATGAATTAAGCAATTGGTTTAAAAACATAGGTAGAAACAAAGAATAATGAGAGTACTACTAAAAACCCTATAATAAGTTTTTATACTCAAGAAGGTAGAAAAATACTTTAAGATTTTTGCAAATGAAAAGTTTTTTTTCATGAATTTCCTTTTAGATATATAAGTTTATATTATTGCATTTTAGAAGATTTCTAATTTATTTGGTAGCGTGAACACGGAGGAAGTGTGACTTTGAAGAAGTAATTGTAACGATGGAAGGGACATCTTTACATTCAATTGGTTTTCTTCTTTCTTTAAAGTGTTGTTGGATAAAATATATCAACTTGTCATGATTGGATTTTGGAATATTTTTCTAAAGACAACATAATGAATTTTGTGGATATAATCTTTGGGAGTTTGATTAGTTCTTTGTGGGGAGGTACAAGAAATAACAATCCAATTTTAACATCTAAAAGGGAATAAGTAAATAATTTAAACGTCTATAGGGGTTCTCAATCACAGTGGAATGTTCTACTGTTATCATCCGAAGGTCGAGTCCGTTGCAATTGCACTAGACTAAAATCCTTTGATAATAAAGGTGAATGATTCACGAATTATTACTACCAGAAAATTCAGAACCATAATTTCTTTTACAAAAATGACGAGCCAAAACCAACTGCGCTACCACCTTATTGTTTTGCTAAATTAGTTAACTTGATTTGAGAAACTATTCAAGCGAGTAATGAAGATAGCAATGGATGGAACATTGGGAATGTTTACACCATAAAATAATTTGGGCTTTCGAATTAAAGAGCCCAAATAGCCCAAACTGGGGAAACTCGAAAAAGAAGGAAATGGGTTTACAAATAGACCAGACAAGACCCATTAAATTCAGAAAATAGCGAAGACAGGGGCTGAATTGACAAAAAGCCCAAGAATCGAATCTGAAAAATAAAATGAAGTCCAAAAGCCGATAATCTGCATTCAAGGAAGACGCGCCAAGTTGAAGATTTTGAAAGAGACGGTTGGATGCAGTTGACGGCAGTTCCCAAAAACAAGGAGAGTGGGTTGAAGACGGTTCCCAAAGACAAGATATATAGGAGCCGCGGAGAAAAGAAAAAAAGGATCGCAAGATCACCACACTTCTGCATTTTCTTTTTCTTAGGAGTAGTTCATATAATGTAGGAGTAGCTCTTAGCATAATTTAGGAGTAGCCGTAATGTAATTTAGTATTAGACTCGAAGGAATTTGCCTTTTCAAGGCTTGTATCGGCATTCGATTGCCTGTAATTTTTACGAATCGAAAACTTTTATGGAGGTATAGATTACATGCTTTTAGATTTCAGTATTTGACAGTAATTTGTATCTTGACCTAAGTTTTCTATTCATTAACATCGTTTTGAAAAAGAAAGGTTCTCACGTAGGTATAAGACTATCTTGTGTCAGATTTAAGTATCAGAGAGATAGTTTTTACCTGGACTTGAATCTTATCTTTCACTGTATTATTGTATTCGAAGACAATAATCAACATCTAAAATAATACATTCGATCGAGAGATTCTCACGTAGGTATAAGACTATCTTGTGTCAGATTTAAGTATCAGAGAGATAGTTTTTATCTGGACTTGAATCTTTCCTTCACTGTATTATTGTGTCATTCGAAGACGATAAATATTTTAGTCAATTGCGGTCCGAATAATTATTTTAAACAACACATCGAAGTGTTAAAGTCTGAACCACCGTCTAGCGTATCGAATTCGAGCGCGGGGGTTGAAAGATAATCTCAAATTATAGATTATCACGGGGCTTGGAACGACAACTCGAGATCCACCCTAATCGAATTTGTTTTTATTTTCGAAACAAATAAATGGCGACCACAGTGGGAGTTGATTCCTGTAAAATCAATTTTCCGAGATCATTTAAGTCATTTTGCAAGGACGATAATGACAGACGAGTTCGCTTGTGATGACTGCACCGAGGATTTGGATATCCAGCCAGTGACGAAAAATAAAGTCAGAGTGGACAAAATGTATGAACAATTTGTTCGACTTATGAAACAAACTCTAGCAGGTGCTCGAGAAGATCAAAAGAGAGAATTGGCACAAGAGTCTGCCCGAATATTTACGGCAATCGTACAAGATATTGCGGTAAGTGCTCGAGATGGGCTGGCTCGAGAAGTTACTCGAGTGATTGCAGAATTGGGTGAAATCTTCAACCAAACTTGTGACGTTTTTTCGAATATGATAAACACGCAAGTAGTTTTGGCGCTCGCGCCTTGAATAAGTCAACATAATGTTTCATAGAAAAAGTATCTCAGTTAGTGTCGACCAAACCTAGGATTCGAACTAGACACGTGAACTCGAACGAAATTCCTTTAGGTTGTCCTCGAGATGCTCGAGTTTGAAATGTTCAATTCGAGGTTGGCCAAACTTAGAATTCTATACCCCTCGGGGAACAGAATTTTGTAAACCAACAAAATCCTGGGGGGCAACCAGGAGTAAATCAAATAAATACTTATCAAATGCCGACTTATCCGGGAGTTTCAAACACTCTTTTCCCTATGGGAAACCCTGGGTTTTCGAACCCATCCATGGGTCAAGGAATTCCCACGTTCCCGAATAATATTCAAGTACCATATGCAGGGGGCAAGATGGGCCAACGAAACTTGCATGCTCGAGATAAGGCACCCTCGAAACATCATGTGCTCGAAATGAGTATACTCTAAATATTACAATTTCGAAATATGACGTTCTCGAAAAGATGGGTTCAAAAATAAGAGGACTCAAAAAACTATGAAATCAAAATTTAGAGTATTCGAAATACCATCCTGCTCGAAACTTGATGTACTCGAAAGAAAATCAGGGATCGAGTGACTGTCTTGCCAAACTGTGTAATTAAACCTTCCTTTCGAAATTCGAGAAGATTTATTCACTTCATTGGAGTAACGTATTTATCACTTTTACGCGATGATTCCATAAAATGATTAACACAAGATAAGAGAGAGAATACGAAATTCCACGCACTGAATTATGACAAAAAAAAAAAAAAAAACCTCGAGCTAATTGCTCGAACAAACAGCTCGAGCAAAGTTGCTTGAACAAACAGCTCGAGCAGAGCTAGTCGCTCGAATAGGCAGCTCGAGCAAGCTGCATTTTGAATTGTATTTGGGAAGGATATGACAAAAGTCCACTTAAGGTGGGATCCTACCAATAATTGTAATTATATTAATTACTAACCAATCATACATTTTCTCCATAAAGAAACTACCCACACACGCACGACTATGTCAAACTTTGTGGCTGGATGGTGCTCTCTACATGTGTGTGTATATATATATATAAAGGAGAAGTAAAAGTTTACAACCCACAGTGACTTCTAGCTTACTGCTTTTTCGAGTAAAAATGATTCTCGAACACCTTAAGATTTCAAATTACGCAAATTCGAACACTTTGATATTTCGAATTCAGCAATTTCGAATACCTTGATATTTCGAATTCAATCGAGCACATTGATATTTAGAATTCAATAATTTCGAATGCTTTGATAGTTCGAATTCATCCATTTGAAGTCAGCAGAGCTTCGAACCCGATACCCTCGAAGAACAACATTTTGCGAATCAACAAAATACTGGGGGACAAGAAGTCTCACCGACAATTTTACGCTTATTTTTAACTAAGTCAAAATGGTGAACAATTTCAAAATCGAAATAAGCCCCCTTTTCAACTCGAAATTTCAAGGTGCTTAAAATTAATGAATTCGAAACTATTGAACTCGAAATATCATGTACTCGAAATAAGGCATGTTCGAAATATCATATACTCGAAATAAGACATGTTCGAAAAATCATGTACTCGAAATAAAATATACTCGAGATACTACATCCTCGAAATTAAGCATACTCGAAAAAAAAAAAGCTTAGTCTCTCATCGACAACCAGAGCAGTTAGAGAGATAGAAAGTATTTGAAACAGAGATCCCTATTAGTATCAATTTTAATCTTGTTTCACTTTCTTTATGTCGAATTCCTGTTAAATTGCGATGGAAATTGATCGGATTAGGGTTTCGAATCAAGTAGAATTGGGAGTTTTCGAGGAGAATAAAGAAGAGATTGAAATCGGTAATGCCGATTCTGAAACAGTGTCGTATTGGGGATTCGGTTGGTGACGACGACGATTCATCTGCGAATAAGAAGAGACGAAAAATCTCAAACGTTTGTTATCCTACGCATTTCCTTGGAGATGTTGCCGCCGGTATAATTCCATTCAACGGCAGCGGAGCAGCGGCGGAATCGAAGCCGAAAGTGAAGGAAGAGTCGCGGCCGCCATTAGTGAGGACTTCGAGGGGGAGGGTACATGTATTGTCGTCTCGATTCAATGACTCTGTTCTTGATAATTGGAAGAAAGAAAAGAGTTTTAGTAAGGATGCTCTTCGAAACAGAGGAGAATTAAGGATGTTTGAGCTTAGTCAGCATCTCAATAGTTTTTAATATATATATAATAAGAAGTAAAGAAGCTTTTCAAGGGGCATGAGGACTTGCTCGAGAGGCATAATCACCTGCTCGAAAGGAAGTACAGCTATGTCTTCTTTTTATTATATATATAAATATAATTATGGCATAAAATGGGTGGGCCATGTCAAACCTTTTTCTTTTAAGCATTATTGGCTCGAGCCGAAAAGCTTGAGGAGGAGAAATGCTCGAGCATATTTGTATATGTAAAAGCTTTCTTTTATTATACATATAAAAATTATTATAATGGCATAGAGTGGTGGGCCATGTCAAACCTCTTTTCTTTTTGAGCATTATTGCTTGGACTTGAGCTAGGGATGCTCGAGAGGTTTGTTGTCTTCTTTTATTATACATATAAAAATTATTATAATGGCATAAAGTGGTGGGCCATGTCAAACCTTTTTAGCATTATTGCTTGGACTTGAGCTAGGGATGCTCGAGCAGGTTTGTTGTCTTCTTTTATGTCATTCATTGCTCATTTCGAACTAAAAAATAATTGCTCATTTCGAACTGAAAGACGTGTCTTTTAATATACATGAACTCGAAACGTTCATGTATATTAGGGGGGCATTTGTTTACACCATAAAATAATTTGGGTTTTCGAATTAAAGAGCCCAAATAGCCCAAACTGGGGAAACTCGAAAAAGAAGGAAATGGGTTTACAAATAGACCAGACAAGACCCATTAAATTCAGAAAATAGCGAAGACAGGGGCTGAATTGACAAAAAGCCCAAGAATCGAATCTGAAAAATAAAATGAAGTCCAAAAGCCGATAATCTGCATTCAAGGAAGACGCGCCAAGTTGAAGATTTTGAAAGAGACGGTTGGATGCAGTTGACGGCAGTTCCCAAAAACAAGGAGAGTGGGTTGAAGACGGTTCCCAAAGACAAGATATATAGGAGCCGCGGAGAAAAGAAAAAAAGGATCGCAAGATCACCACACTTCTGCATTTTCTTTTTCTTAGGAGTAGTTCATATAATGTAGGAGTAGCTCTTAGCATAATTTAGGAGTAGCCGTAATGTAATTTAGTATTAGACTCGAAGGAATTTGCCTTTTCAAGGCTTGTATCGGCATTCGATTGCCTGTAATTTTTACGAATCGAAAACTTTTATGGAGGTATAGATTACATGCTTTTAGATTTCAGTATTTGACAGTAATTTGTATCTTGACCTAAGTTTTCTATTCATTAACATCGTTTTGAAAAAGAAAGGTTCTCACGTAGGTATAAGACTATCTTGTGTCAGATTTAAGTATCAGAGAGATAGTTTTTACCTGGACTTGAATCTTATCTTTCACTGTATTATTGTATTCGAAGACAATAATCAACATCTAAAATAATACATTCGATCGAGAGATTCTCACGTAGGTATAAGACTATCTTGTGTCAGATTTAAGTATCAGAGAGATAGTTTTTATCTGGACTTGAATCTTTCCTTCACTGTATTATTGTGTCATTCGAAGACGATAAATATTTTAGTCAATTGCGGTCCGAATAATTATTTTAAACAACACATCGAAGTGTTAAAGTCTGAACCACCGTCTAGCGTATCGAATTCGAGCGCGGGGGTTGAAAGATAATCTCAAATTATAGATTATCACGGGGCTTGGAACGACAACTCGAGATCCACCCTAATCGAATTTGTTTTTATTTTCGAAACAGGGAAGAAGAGATCAAGAACATAAGCGAGTGTCCTTTATTAACAACTTGCAATTTGTGAATGTTAATGAATCACAACAGCTATTTTGTTTCATGTTTTTTTCAATATCTAGCTTAATTTCTAAATTCGTATGTGATTATATTATTTTGAGGGCCCTGATCTTGACAGATAATACTAATGAGTGTCAAATATTTCTCCCTTCATTCTCCCATGGTCAACGGTCAACAATATTGAGCTGTTATTACTTTAACAATATAAGTGACTTAGCGGGTCGGGTTACGACCCGACCCGGTTCGTCGACCCGGTGACCCATATGACGTGGATCCAATCATTAGTTGACACCTGCTCAGTCTCAGCAGGCCTAATTGTCATGTCATGAATAGTGGTTATCTCATCACTTATAAATACCTCCTCTTGTTCATTTATGAGGGGGACAAGCAATAAATTCACTCTCAATACTGTTTAGTTATACAGAGTTAAATTACACTCGGAATATTCATCAAAGGATTAGCCTCGTATAACACGAAGCCATTACCTATAATATAACCTACCTATTTGAACTACGTCCAGACTTGATCCTAGATAATAGGTACATAGGCAGCTTGTTTTTATCAAGTCCAGTCCATAATATTGTGTATTGTTCATGTGGTTTTGACCCCCTGGGGTCGTTGGATTTATCTGGTTCTTCACCACGAAAATCAGGCTAAATCATTTGGTGCCGTATGTGGGAAACCCCTCCGTTTCCCTTTATTTGGTGGTATTAGTCAGGGTAATGGAAGAAACAGAGCAGAGACGAGCAGAGGATGTAGTAGTAGAGCCTCAGGGATCACCATTAGGAGATCCCCAGCAAGGACTCGAAGTGGAGCCGTCGCAAGAAAGATTGATTACAATGACTGAGACGGAGTTCGACAGAAGGATGCAAGAGTGGGGACAGAAGTTCTTGCAAGAGCAGTTGGCTAAAATGCTAGCGACGCCAAACGTGGGGACTGCCCATCCTACCCCAGCTATCCCAGGACGACAATTCCCAGAACTCGACCCAGAAAAGGAACGAGGGGAAGATGTCGTTTGGGCCAGGAATCCTAATGTCAAATTCCTCAGAGATATAATATCTCTCTCGTATTTCTGGGATCATCCTAGGGTTTAGAGTGGATCGCATACCACTCCAGGAATGGTACACACGAGGTACTCTACGTACGACTTCTTCCTCGGATCCCTCTTCGTCATCTCCCTGGTCCTGATTACCCTCGTGGTCAGACCCCCTATCCTCACCAACCACCTCATCACTCGCCTCGTTATTTTGGGCCTCGTATTCATCTATCTCTAGTTCCTCGTCATCTACCGTCCTAGACAAGGAATCTAACTGTTCTACTTCCTGTTCTCCTGCTAACGACGCGAGAGACTCATCGGATCTAGTCCTAGAAGTCGAACGGACCATGATGTGAAAAACTAAACAGAAAATAAACGAGGCTATCAAGAGTACGAAGCAGAAAATAAACTCCTATGCCGCAAAAATTTGAGGATAAAAACAGACGAGTATGGGGAAGAAGATGATACCTACGATAGTATCTGGCAAGACGATAAAAGGAGGTCTAAGGTGAAGATAAGCCCAAATCCGCGCGCCCCTTTACTGTGGCCTGAAGATGACGCTCTCTCTTCCTCTTTCCTACGAGTGTGAACTCAAAATCCCTGTAAACCTTCACTCAAAATCTCTTGGTAAAAGAATCAAGCAAGGATTTTCTCTGGCCAATTTTTTTTTTAAAATAATGCAGTTCTCTCGAAGGTTCTCTCTGGATATTGGAGGAAGTGAAAAGCAGAAATATGAATAGTCTTCCTCTATTTATAGACTACCTTATTGGGCGGGAAACCTAAAGGTCAAAAATTGAAAAATAGTCAGTTACCAAATTCAAAAAGGGAAATTAATGTAATTCCTTGCACCATCAGTTATTACAGGTAAAAAAAAGGGGAAGTTACTATTACTTTTCCCACTATCCACTATTTGATAAGAAATAACTGCTAGGCAGTTATCGGTATTAAAGGCACGTGATGCTGCCCACTCTCACCTTACCCGACACGTAACTTATATGTAAGCAGGAAACGAGGTGAATCAAAATTATAGTAGAAAATACTCCATCATTTGCCTCGGTGTGATGGATGAAGAACAGTACGAAGCGCTCATTACCTCAAGTTAGTAGGTATAGTTCATAGGCAAGATGGGCACGCGTCGAGGCCTACAAACTGGGGGACTAAATGATGAGTGCCAAATATTCCTCTCCTCATTTTCCCATGGTCAACGGTCAACAATATTAGGTTGTTATTACTTTAACAATATAAGTGACTTAGCGGGTCAGGTTACGACCCGACCCGGTTCGTCGACCTAGTGACCCATATGACGTGGATCCAATCATTAGTTGACACTTGCTCAGTCTCAGCAGGCCTAATTGTCATGTCATGAATAATGGTTATCTCATTACTTATAAATACATTTATGATGGGGACAAACAATAAATTCACTCTCAATACTTTTTAGTTATACAGAATTAAATTACACTCGGAATATTCATCAAAGGATTAGCCTCGTATAACACGAAGCCATTACATATAATATAACCTACCCATTTGAACTACGTCCGGACTTGATCCTAGATAATAAGTACGTAGGCAGCTTGTTTTTATCAAGTCCAATCCATAATATTGTGTATTGTTCATGTGGTTTTGACCCCCTGGGGTCGTTGGATTTATCTAGTTCTTCACCACGAAAATCAAGCTAAATCAAATACATACATCAAAGATCTGCCAAAGTTCAATTTCATATTTTAACACAAAAAATACATGTTTTATGTCTCTCAAGACATCTTGAAGTGAAAATTTGAGCAAATTCATGGGCTATAAGTGTCGCAAGTGGTTGCGAAGAAGGTACTATCCATAGAAATTTCAGAAGACGACAACAGACAGACAACGAAAAACAATTAGCCCATAATATGTATAATCTTCGATGTAATCCATAAAATCATTGTAGGGTAGCAATTGTAATTTTGTATCGAAAATTTTAATTCAACGCATCGTAGTCATCCAACTTCTCGTTGTACTCTAAGACCTTCCTCCTTATCTTTGATGTATCTACCCATGTAATGAAGTCTTCCATATTCCTTGTAACGAGGAATGCTGGATCAGTAACAGTATCTGGTCCGACACGAATGTGCCCTTGTTCAATATATGTAACTGCTTCTTTCAAGTGTTCTGCAAATTTAAGCCTGACCAGGACAGTGGCAAGCCTACGCCTGAAGCAAATACACAGACTGTTAATCTGCATTGAAACTACCCTCTTTCGGTAAATTACACACCCCTCCATGAGACTCTAATCACGAAAAACACCCAGAGTTTGAGAAATTACCCCAACTTCCATGTCAGTAAAATAGATTACAATTTCACCCCGTCAGTAAATGCATATTACAATTTCACCCATCAAGAAAAGGCAGATTATAATTTAGCCTCTATTTTTCATGTTTTTAGGATGTGACATAGGGTGTCTTGGTAATTTGCAAAACTTCAGCGTGTTCGTCGTACTTACGCCATAAAAGAGGGGGAAAGCATGTAATTATCCCTTCTTTTTTCCTCTTAATAACAGATTAAGCATGCCTTTGCTAATTTTGGGCTCTCGGCCTATTACAGTGTTGTTCATTCTGTTTCAAACATATGTCAGATAATGATTATAAATGAAGATATAGGACCTAAAAGTACTTTACATGCCAAGACGTGTAGCTGCATAGCATAGAAGTACATGAAACTTTATCGCAGTGAGTTTCCAAGAGAAGATATGTCAGATTTTATTTAGGGGGAAATCATTATCTTCAAGTAGATTAATGGTATACGTCATGTAGAATTTCTGAGACTAGTAGATTTTGTAAGTTGAGTAACTAATGATTTGTTCATACAGAAGTTTCAGCAATAAATGTACTTTATACCCGACTTACCGGCAAAAAGATGATACTGACAGGCGCTCACACAAAGCCAAACTTTTACGAGACGGTATCACACCCATGTTGTACCTATATTGATGGAAAACCACATTCACTTAAATTAGCCGAATCTGAGTTCACATACTGACATATTTAATAAACAAAACTGCTTTCCAGATGAAAAAAACCAGAATAGATTATATATGCAAAAGTACTTGGGTATGCATAATTGTCAAAAGCATCACACATGCAATATTGCTAATAAACAAGAGCTCCTCTTCCCGAAATATACCACATTAATGAAGTGAATCATTGTATGCCTCTTCAAATATAATATGCAGTAAGCTATTAAGCATATGGGCGAGCGCATGTCAAATAACGTGGATAAAGACACGTGTACATATTCTTGCAACACAAGCTCCATTAAGAAAAGCTGTTATGAAACTGAATATCTGGTGTTCCAGCTCATTATCTGCATTATCACTTCACATCATGTCTACATATAAGATTAATTATCAACAAAATTACAACAAGGCATATAGTTCATCGCCACATTGCCACAACAGTCAAAGGTCACACTAACAAAAAGTGTGAAGCATTTCGCTTCCCCACTATTTTCATACTTCCCCTCGAACCAAATTTCTGCCAATATGCTAATCTATCTACCAAATTATCTCAATTCTGGTTATGGAAACAACATAAAAATGCATAGAAACACGCATTTCCAAGTATTCCACATTTGAATGGAAAAATCGTGGTGACAACACTGCGCATTCGCAAGGAAACTTGTTTGATAATCAGTAGCTACTCAACAACTCCCTAATTCAATAATTCAAGAGCGAAAAGAATTCTCATCGAATTTTCACAACAGTCTAGGATAAATCAAAAAATGACGAAACTCAATCACACAAAAAGATTACCAGAACAGCATAAAGCCTACTCGGCTACTCCATATTGAGTCCAATAACAAAAAATCTAATTTCAATCCTAATACTCACAGCTTTTCGAGGAGCGCATCGGTCATCTCGATCCGATAAGGATCTCTTGAATCCATCTGTTTCAGTATGTTCACCAACTTCTGCGCCATTCTGCACAAACTCGAATACCTAAAAAAACACGACAACAATTCATATCAAAACATTATCAATCAAAAACAGAAATTCAGCAGTAATTAACTACGCAATTACTTATAAATTGAAAAGGATAATGAAATTTTACTTTTTGTAGTCGTCTCTGCCGGTTACATGATAACGTTGTAATACGAGATTTTCCCTCTGGCCGCCTTCTCTCTTCCATTCCAAGAAATTAACTTTCTTTATTAGTTTCTTCTCGTGAAATTTCAGCTTCCTCATATTGTATGTATGTGTATGTATATACGAAGATTAGCAGAGATGAAGAGCAGCTGAGAGAGGATGATAAACCCTAGCCCTAGAAATTGGGAATTAGGGAGAAGAGGGGCAAATGTATGAGTTTTGGGCTAAGAGGCCCATATTTGCATTTTAAATACTGGACTTTGCTTTACAATATTGGACTGGGCTTTGGGATTTCAAAAAGTAAAAGTTGTTAAATTGGCTACTTTGGCCCAAAAAGGAAAGAAATTTGGTGGTAATATGGTTAAGAACCCGTGGGTTTAACCCAATTCAGATGGTTTTGTGATTATATGGTCGAAAGTGAATTATATATATTGCTCTTGATCCACTATAGAATTGCCCGTATATGAATAGAATGGCATTTTAAGTTAGACCAAGTGCACACGAGCCAAATAACTGCAGTATGGGTTTGAATCCAAGGTTTGAACACAATCCAAATGATTTTGTGGTCACATGGTCAAATGTATATCGTGTCCATTGCTCCGATTTGCTATAGAATTACCCATATCTGACGCCTTTTTTTAATTTAAAAAATACACACGAGCCCAATATAGGAATATGGTTTAAGTGCATAGGTTCAAACCAATTCAGATGGTTTTGACCATATGGTCAAACGCAGACTATACTTATTCCCAAATCCATCGTCGAATCACCCTTACATAACTATCACAACATTTTAAGATGACCTCTCAAATGCACATGAGCCCAGTGACTCTATTATGGTTTTGTATCTAAGACGGTCTAACACAGATGGTTTTATGATCATATGGTCAAAAGTGAATCGCGTATATTACCCCCAATACAACATTATGGTTTTGTATCAATGTATTCAACTCCACAATTCATATCGCTTCGTGATTGCACGATAGTGATACCCAATCTACTACAGAATTACCCAAAATAGACAACATGTCATTGAAGTTGGGCCAAAGGCCCAAATGCACAAAAGCCCAACAACCACAATCATCAAAATATAACACTTGGTAGCCCAAAAAATGAGCGCCCACAAGGTTTTAGGAGGGTTTAAAGTCGGCAACTACGAATCACAATTTGTCTTCCAAAATTCCGATATTTATAGTAAATAACAGTACAAAAATTCTTCCTCCGATTACTGATCACCCTAATGTCATGAATTTCTGCTTCAACACCCCAAATCAGTCCTTCAATTCAACGTTCTCTACTCATTTTCAAGTTTTTCTCGACGCATTTTGATGTCCAGCAGCAAAACCCCCATTTATTCCAGCTTCAAGATTGATTCTCCAAAAATCGGATTTCACAAGCCAGTAATCATCTTCAATCCGCACAAGGATTCGAATATTATGTGGCGAAGCATCGCGAAACAAGTCAGTTCAAGAACGCAGCCTTCGAAGCATCTTCGTAATTCGCAGTCGATTTCGCGCACTCGCAGCTTCCTCGGATTCTCGCACGATTCAGTTTTTCCTGATAAATTCAAGTTTAGACCGCTGTTCGAGCTCAAATATCGATCAAACATGTGTTTTCCTGAATTGGGTTTTCAGAAATTTGGTGATGTTTCGTGCCGAGATGAGTTTTCGCCTTTTTCGCAGATTAATTTCAATGGATTGTGCTTTAAAAGGTATGCTAGTGTTGCGGAGGCGGTGGCAGTGTCGCATACTGATGTAGAGGAGGAAAATAGTAGTAGTAGTGATGATGTTAAAGTGTGTGTTGCTGATGAGGTTGAAGAACTGTTAAATGAGGTGAGGAAAGAGGAGAGAAGAAAATATTCTACTCAGTGGAGAAATAAGAGAAATGTAAGAGGAATGGGGAATGAGAAGTACAAAACACTTAGGAGAAGGCAAGTGAAGATCGAGACGGAGGCATGGGAGCAATCGGCTAGAGAGTACAGGGAGCTTTTGAATGACATGTGTGAGCAGAAATTGGCTCCCAATTTGCCTTATATGAAGTCTTTATTTTTGGGATGGTTTGAGCCTTTGAGGAATAAGATAGCTGAAGAGCAAGAGTTCATTAGGCAAGGGAAGAGTAAAGCAGCCTATGCCAAATATTTTGATCATTTGCCTGCAGATATGATGGCGGTTATTACAATGCATAAGTTAATGGCGTTGTTGATGACGGGCGGTGAGCATGGATGTGCAAGAGTAGTACAGGCGGCTTGCATTATTGGTGATGCGATCGAGCAGGAGGTTGGTGAGCTAAGACTCTGGCCCTATATTGTAATCTGAATTTTGGCAGTGCGAAAATTTGATTATTTGAGCGTGACTGGATCGTTTAGTTTACTGAATTACTATTGAAAAGAAAAATAAAGACAGTAGAGTATTATCCTTTAGGAATAAAAAATGGCAAATTTAGGTTGTTTCCTTGGTATCTGTAAGAATCGGCTGTCTTTGATTTTGAATATTAGCAGATAGATTCTGCAGATGATGATAAGGTTGATTATGGATTATGGTCCCACAGGTTAATTGATTAATGATAACAAAAATGCATAATCAATTTGCTGTTTTCTTTAAAAAAAAAAAAAGAAAAGAAAAAAAGGTAAATGTGTTTTTGGAAATAGGATAATACCTGTCTGCAGTTTCTTAAAATTAAGACCAAAACATGCCATGCATTTCGCGGGTTTTGGTTTTTATGAAGTTGAATTATGAATAAATGACGAAACATTTGTTTTGTAATAGCTATATGATTGGTAATGAAGATCAAGATATTATACTGGAGCAAATCGCCTTTCAACAGTAGCGAGAATCAGGAATTGATGGCAGTGAGCATGTTTTACAAACAAAAGGAAATGGTTGTATTAGTAAATGAAGAAAGTAGGCGGCAGTAGATGCCCTTTTAACAGAAACCACCTTGGATAGTGTCATTACCCTTTTACATGTGTGCTTAGATCAAGCTAAGAGAACATATTGCAGGTGGAAGTTTTGTTTAGAATAAAAATTTGTAATCTTTAGACATTGTCGTACCAATACGCTATCAGGAACTATTATCACAAATACTCATTGGTCTCCCCAACATTGCACAGTATGGCTTGTAACTCTCTGATTATTTTTAAAAAGATATTGAAACATTTATGATCTATTTCTGAGACTGCATTGAGATTTACCCTAACCTAGCTATATAGTATTGCATTTCCTGGCAAGCTGAAGATGTAAACTTTTTTCTCTCATTTTCATCTAATTATTCGTTGCTCCTTCGCTGGATTGTACTTAAGGTACAGTATAATAAGACTGATTTACATAATTCCATTTTGGGGCAGGTGAAAATACATAGTTTCTTAGAGAAAACAAAGAAGAAAAAAGTTGAGAAAGATACAGAAAAGGAAGGAGACAAATCAGATGGAAATATCCAAGACCAAGGAAAATTGCGACAAAAAGTTACTACTTTGATGAAAAAACAAAAGCTGAGAGCAGTGAGGCAATTAGTGAATGCACAAATCGCGTCACAGCCATGGGGCCAAGATGCTAGAGCAAAGGTCTGAACTATCTCTGGTTATCATTTAGCTAAGTTAAAGCTCTCAAATCTAATATTCCAATTATTTTCCCAACTTTCAGATTGGAAGCCATCTCATTGAATTGATTCTACAAACAGCATATATACAACCCCCAGCTAGTCAGTTAGCAGATGGCCCACCAGATGTTCGACCCGCATTCGTACACACTTTTAGAACTGTGACAAAAGAAACAAAGTAAGGGTATACCCCTGTTCGATATTCAGAAACCCTTATGTTTTTTTTCTCAAGTATTTCAGAGTGTTTACAAGCTTCTCTTTTGACAGGACCTCTAGCAGAAGATATGGTGTTATTCAATGTGATCCACTTGTTCGTAAAGGTCTTGAGAGAACTGTAAGTTAATTTATTTCTCCCTTGGCCCTTCTAAAGTTCAAATGACGTAATACCAATAAAAAAAAAAATTCTAAAGAATGCAGAAATTGTTTTCAGATTACTTGATAATCTATTTTAGATGTGATAGGCATGAATATGTTGATAGATACAAATGTCGTAGCTTCAGATTAAAAATTTGTCTCTCTTTTTATTTTTCCCTTTATCACCATGTATGAAGATTAAGCTCTAAGAGTTGTATTCATTTCGCAGGCCAGGCACATGGTGATCCCTTATATGCCGATGTTAGTGCCTCCAGTCAAGTGGACAGGGTATACGCTCGGTTTCTCTTTTTTTGTCCTGTTCTTAAGATGTCATTTCCTTGCTTCAGTTAATTTTGAGTGACCTTCGCTAATTGCTGTTCTTGGTGAACTTTTATTTAATGTCTTTCCTTTGATTTAGTTCATCATGGAACACTTGCAACTTTTATGATAAACAGTGATCTATTTTATCTCTATTTCTTTTCCTCCTTTTTTGGGTGAGGGGGTGTGTAGGATTGATGTATGGATGTCAATAAGATGCTCTACTTCTCATTGGCGCTACTCTTTTTTAACAGGTATGACAAGGGCGCATATTTATATTTGCCTTCGTATGTAATGCGCACACATGGAGCACGACAACAACGTGAATCAGTTAGGAGGACCCCAAGGGAACAATTGAAACCAGTATTTGAGGTTTGAAACTTATTACTAACAAGATGGTTCAAGTGATGACTGATGCTTGATAATTTAAAATGCACCATTTCTTGCCAGGCATTGGATACTCTTGGAAGCACGAGATGGAGAGTGAACAAGAGAGTACTTGGCATCATCGACCGAATATGGGCTAGTGGAGGTTGTCTTGCAGACTTAGTTGACCGAGATGATGTATGCTAATTTATATATTATATATTTTTCCTCAGTATCTGATAAAGACAAGCAACCTTGCAAGGTTATTTTGTCATATTTACAAAAATCAGATGTTTCCGAATTTCCTGTCTCATACAGATCCCTCTGCCAGAGAAGCTAGATACAGAAGATGAAGCATTGCTTAAGAAATGGAAATGGAAAGTCAAATCTATCAAAAAAGAAAATAGCGAGAGGCATTCGCAACGTTGCGATACAGAGCTCAAACTTGCTGTAAGATCCATTTTCCTTGTTCATAGGGATGTCTTATTACTTTTATGAGTTGTTATATCCTATTGACCCCTTAGGGGTATTCTGGTCATTCCATGCGATAGATTATCCTTGACAGTTGGATCGATTATTCTTCCTAGTTAATTTATTGTTATTTTTTTTTTTGGCTTTTTTAAGTTTTATTTCGATCTAATATCTGCCTATGTAAAGTAGAAAGAATTCAATGGCTTCTATTTTTATATTGGATCAGGTTGCACGAAAGATGAAAGAGGAAGAAGGTTTCTTTTACCCACACAACCTTGATTTCCGGGGGCGTGCATACCCCATGCACCCACACTTGAATCATCTGGGTGCTGACATTTGTCGGGGTATCCTAGAGTTTGCAGAGGGACGGCCTCTTGGACAATCAGGCTTGCAATGGCTTAAGATACACGTGGCAAACTTATTTGCCAATGGCGTGGACAAATTATCTCATGAGGGTCGAATCGCTTTTACCGAGAATCACTTGGATGACATATTTGATTCTGCAGATAGACCACTTGAAGGAAAACGCTGGTGGTTGAGTGCAGAAGATCCATTCCAGTGTTTGGCAGCATGCATTAATCTTGCTGAAGCTCTGAGGAACCCGTCTCCTGAGACAACAATTTCACATATTCCAGTGCACCAGGTATTTTTTAGTTCGCATAGTTTTTGCGAGATCTTTACTAAACTTTATCTCCTAGTGCTTAATGGTTGCTATGGTGGGGTAGGGGGGTTACTGATACTGATAGATGTTTTTCAAATTGACCGAGACTATACCTATGTAGATATCCTAGTGTTGCTTATACGTTCGGTCCTCTATGAATTATATGCGTATAACCCATTTTTTTATCAATGGTCTGTGCAACTAAAACGGATGAAGTTACAATGTTTTGGATGTTTTTCTTCATGAGTGTATGTAGATTTAAGGGTCTAAAAAGTCTTTCAATTAATCAATTATGACCTTGTCCTGCTTTCAGGTTTGGTAATTTTGAATATGATCACCATAATTTTAAAGCTTATACTTAATTATGGAAAATGTGTGGTTTTTGTTTAATTGTTTTTTGTATGTTGTTGAGGCAGAATGTTACAGTGTTATTCAGTTGTCACCTTGTCGATTTCTTTTCTATTTTATCTATTACATTTTGCGCTTTGATTTTCTAGGATGGTTCCTGCAATGGCTTACAGCACTATGCTGCTCTTGGAAGAGATAAGGTGATGTTCTTTGTTTTGTTTTGTCAATGATGAGTCTGTTAGGCCTTCCTCAACAAAAATATTTTAGCTATTAATACCATTTCTAAGGTTTTGATTATCTGGATTTTATTGGTGTAGTCCATAAGGGAATTGGAGATTTATTTGGTAAAAATTTCTCAAATTAAATAGTTAAAAAATTGAGAATTTAGAAATAAAAAGCCATATTGCACTTACGACGTTCCAAGGTTGAGCCTTTTCATGTTCAGTATTCTCTCTATCTTGCACTTGAAAGTTGTGCTGGTCCTGTTACATATATCAGTTTTTTGAAATTAATTTTGTACTTTAGCTTTATCACACAGACTTGTCTGATTCTCTCATTGGAATCACTGATTTAGTTAGGAGCAGCTGCTGTTAATTTGGTTGCTGGAGAAAAACCCGCTGATGTTTACTCAGGAATAGCTTCCAGGTAGCTGCTCTTCTTTATGGTTTATATTTCTCCTTCTGAGGGTGTGTTACATGATCGTGGCTCATTGTGATCGTCAAATGGATTGCCTTGACATGGAAAGAAAAGAAAACAAAAGAAATTGAAGACTATTTTAGGTTGTATTTGCAATTTTGCATGATTGATTTTGATGCAACATAGGAAATCATCAAATCACTAATTGTTTGGATGACGTCAGCATTTTCCAGACTCCTGGTGGAATCTGTAAGCCCGAGACAAACATTAAGGGCTGTATGTGTAATTTTTCAAGCAAGTTAATGAGGCGAAACCTCGGGGTGTCTTTTATAATTAAACCTTTTCTCTTTTACCTTAATTTTGAGGCCATGTGAAAAGGTGATATCGGTGCATCAAACGAGTAAATGTGTATTATATATAATAAATATACTGGAAAATAATGTTTCTTTTAGTATGCAACTGATGTAGTCTTAAGACCTTAAACTTGGGGAGACTTGATTTTTTTTCTTGAATTTGGATATGGAGATTCTGAATATAATGCTTGTTTTGAAATTGTGACCCGTTTGCTTTCCGAAGAAGTTTAATCTGAATTTCTCCTTCAAATTTAAATTTGGTACCTTTCATGCAGGGTCCTTGATATCATGAAGAAAGATGCACAACAGGATCCTGCAGTATTTCCCGACGCTTTGCGTGCACGATTATTAATCAATCAGGTTTGTTGCGTTGCTCGAAGCTCTAGTTCTAACTTTTATTTTGTATCAAACTTTCTATTATTCTAAATACCTTTGTTAATATGACAGCATGGAATTTGATCTTTTTTAGTTGATTGTTATTAGGATAAATACTTCACCTGAGTTTTTAATTTTGGTTCAGCTGTTATTTATTTCCATTTTTTTTACATCCTTTTCCAGGCTGCCTTTGTTTCTCTCTCTGTTAACATATTCGAATATTGTTCAGGTGGACCGGAAGTTGGTTAAGCAGACAGTGATGACATCAGTGTACGGTGTAACTTATATTGGCGCTCGAGATCAAATAAAGAGACGATTAAAAGAACGCAATGCCATTGCAGACAATGCAGAGCTCTTTGGCGCAGCTTGTTATGCAGCAAAGGTATGGTGCAACTTTGGGCCTGCTACTCTATATGAAGTTAACACAAAGTATTTATGTGCTCAAGTGTCGTGAAATTGATAGTTGTTATTGAATTATAAAATTAGTGAAGTTATTCTCATAACTTCCAAGTGATTTCTCTTTCAAGTTTCATCAAAATGCTTATTCAGTGATGGAGCTATTTATCATTCTTATTCCCCTATGCATTAAGATTATCTGAGTCTTTAGCTCTCCAAGCATTTTCTGTTAGCTCGGCCGGCCAGACATTTATATGTGCACATATATCAGTACAATCGCATGTATAAACTGGACTGATTAGATGCCTACTTGGATTACACATGTTGATATCAACATTTCACTTTATGACATTGCCATATTTTCATTCAAGGATTCACAAGTCTACTTGGTATCACCCAGGTGGGTGGCATGAAATACTTGTGGGTCAGGACACGTGCCATTTGATAAATGTGTCAACTAAAAGTTAGTAGAAAGTCAAAAAATCTCGAAAAATTATACTTTCTCCATGATATTAAATTCTTGCTTTTTGGTCATCAGATTACTTTAACTGCACTTGGGGAGATGTTTGAAGCTGCTCGGAGCATCATGAGCTGGCTCGGAGATTGTGCAAAGGTGGGTACTGAAGTACTGTAGTTTAATACGAACATTCAGTTGATTTATAACCAGCTCGTTTTGGCAGAGAATCATATGCAAGATATCATGAAGCAATCACTTTAACATTAATGCATTAGATATTGCTCAGATTAAGAATATAATCTGACCAATATAGTGTTATTAATTCTTAAGCCTATTTTTATTTCTTTAAAAAATGCCATGAAGTTTAGTTTCTATGTTTTCTTCGATTTCCTTCACGTGGAAATCACCTTAGATAGTTAGCATTAGTTTAGGCTCCAATTTTCTTTTTCAAAAACATTTCATGGATTTAGACTATATTTGAACAACACGATGTGGGATGCATTTGCTTTTTTATGTTGCTACTTGCTAATCAAGCACAACTTGATCATCTTGCATGTAGTTTAATATTTCATATTCATAAACCACAAACCTTCAACAGATTATTGCATCAGAAAACCAGCCTGTTCGTTGGACAACTCCACTTGGTCTCCCTGTGGTTCAGCCTTACCGTAAAGTAGGACGGCATCTTGTAAGTGATATGGAACCTTAACAAATATAATTTGCTTTCTTTTTTAGCATTTTCTTCGAGTCGGCAAACTTGTATTATGTTTTGAACATCTCTTTGATCTTTATTGCAGATTAAAACTTCTCTTCAGGTTTTGACCCTACAGCGCGAGTCGGATAAGGTACCTTGCCAACCTTGCTTAACATTTTTGGGTAGTTTTAGACATCCTGCTACAGTTAAATGTAAACTTAGAAACCAAGAACACAGAGGTCTGAATTTAAGCTCCTTAAAACTGCTTTGCTTTATGCTCTTGGTATTAATTCGAAAAGCAGATTCATCGTCATTCTTATATAATGAATTACGTATGTATTGATTTTTTCATCTTTCTGGTTGTTTAAGTCTTGGGAAAAATAATCTTTAAAGTGTCAAACGGCCTGGTGGTGAGTAAATGGGCCACGCACATCTCGTCCCATATGTTATGTGAGCCCTACTGGGATTGGGAAAAACACCAGCCCTCCCACTCGGGCTCGGGCAGTTTGACGACTTTTAATGATCTCGACTTGCATTTTGATCCCGACTGTTAATTTTCTGGCTCTGTTGCAGGTGATGGTTAAGAGGCAAAGAACAGCTTTTCCACCAAACTTTGTTCATTCACTTGATGGTTCACATATGATGATGACTGCAATTGCCTGCAAGAAGGCAGGCTTGAATTTTGCAGGTCTTTCTCTCATTAACTGTGTCTAGAACATTCCAATCGAATCTTGGACCTTTGAAATTACCTTGTTTTCTGTCTGGTTGCAGGTGTGCATGATTCGTATTGGACTCATGCATGTGATATTGATGAAATGAACACGATATTACGAGAGAAATTTGTTGAACTATACGACGCACCAATTCTAGAGAATGTAAAGTTTCAACAACACCCTTATTTGGGATTTGTGTCTTTGGTTTAACCCGCAATCATGTTCTATTGATATACAAGTCCTTAGTCCATTCCTTGGCATGAAAAATTATTGCCTAATTTGAACATAGAAATAAGTGACGAAATTTTTGATAATTGAAGATTTTAAAATTAGAATAATGGAAAAATATCATAAATAGAAAAGTATATGGATATGAAAAAGTTGGTTTGGTAATTGAGTTTAATTAAATGTGAGTTTTGGACACACACACACACATATATATATATATAACTCTTTGGATGATTATGCCTCTGTGTTTTCCGAATTTTCACAAAAAAAAAAAAAAAAAGCTTTTTATCTTTGTTGACGAAATGGAGTTCAATTAGCTATCCTGGTGCATTGCATGTATACTTGACACTTATTTGGATAGTCTTGATGTTTCTGTTCCATTGTACATAAATGATATATCAAGTGTCCATATAGGAAGGAAATAAATTTGGTCTTTTCTCATGCTACCGTAATAGCAGCTGAAACAGACCCGGTTGTACTCTCTATACATCAATATTCCTTGTTTCTATTCTTGTTCTAAGCATTTATAATTTCGGTTTGTGCTTACAGTTATTCGATGTTTTATTTTTCACTTGTGATATTTCTCCAGAGAAGTCTAATATTTTCCTACTTGTGGAACAGTTATTGGAGGGCTTTGAAAAATCCTTTCCTTCATTGACCTTCCCTCCTTTGCCTGAGCGGGGCGACTTTGAACTTAGAGATGTATTGCAATCTCCCTATTTCTTCAACTAAACGGGCCGTGCAGAAGATGCCGTCGCAATGGCATTCTCCTCATGCTGCCATTCTCTTTTATAGACAAATGGACAAAATCACAGAGGAAGTGGCCCCACCTCAATTGAATGGTGGTGATCAATGTCCGGCCTTATGTATATACGAGCACAACGAGGTGGGTGCACCGCATTTGATTCATTTTTCTGATCTCTTGTACAGTTTGCAGAGAGATTCTATGTAAACAATTTGGTGGCAAGTTCTGCAGAATCTTTACAAAATGTACATCATCAAGATGCCGGCCTTTGCCCTTAAGTAGATACTCTTTAGGTTGTAACCTAACCGGGCACCGAAACCCCCTATTGGGTGTTTTTCTTGCCAAATGATCCTTGTGAAGGATTGCAGTTGTTGTACACGAGCTGTATTAACTATTTATAGTGCAGAAGTTAAGAGTTGGGTTTACCATATATGTACATTCTTCTCTTTTTTTCGTGTATACTCTGTAGAACTGTGTCGTCCCTTGAGAGTTATCTCGAGTTTTTAGTTATTTAATCCAAGCTTCATTTTTGGTTGGTTTTTAAGTTTATGATTAATAAATCTATTGTAGAGATTATTTATTTTACATTACATTATGAGTCATTCTTGGGAGCTCGAGTTAATTCATTTGGTGGGATCCATATGGGGTTGGTGAGATAGGAACATTGTGATTAATGATTATATATCAAGATATTCGCCTTGGGAAAAATCCAGATACTATTTACCAGCTAATCTTTTATCATTTTGCGACGTTTCCTAATTGATTGATCAAAACTTCACATTTAAAACGTTTAAGAATTAAATGCAATCGTTGCTTTGAAAAGAGGATTAAATACAATCAATTGATTTGAACTTCACATTTAATACGTTTAAGGATCAAATATAAAATGCAACCCTGAACTATCTCCATCACATATATCCCGAGCTTTTTAAGGTAACAAAATGACCCTTAATGAACTATCTCCATTGTCGGAAACTTTTTAAGGTAACTAAAAAGCCCCTTAGTGAAGGCCAAAGAGATTCTTGATTAGGGATCATTTTATTATCTTAAAACGTCGAGAGTATATGCAACAATAAAAAAGTTCAAGATTATATTTAACCCTAAATTTTATAATATCTGACACACTTTATTGCATATGAAACTATCCATTTCTTCCCATCCTCTTAACACTACATTGTACAGGTGTACCAAATTCTACAAGAAGTGATACAAATGTATTGAAGTCAGGATGAAGTCTATTCCATGAAAAAATAGACATAAACTTACTCTATGAAGGCGGGACCGAATAAACAGATTGCATTTTCGATTCTAACAGAGAAACGTGTTTATCGAGCATAGAGATTACAGCTTCAAATTCCATAACTTGCCCCTCTATGGCGTCAAGTTTTTCAACATAGTCATCAAAGCTACTGCTTTTGGACTTCAATTGCTCAACAAAAACTCTTAATCCTGAAGCCACATCGCCAAATCCTTTGTATTCTTCTGCTACTCTTGCATTCATTTTCTCCAAAAGCTCGAGTATGTTATTTGTTCCCTGGGATATTAAAAGATTTCAGCATTATAACACAGGCACAAACGAAACGACAAAGAAGAACACGAAGATATTGGCAGTATTTTACAACAGTTAAAGAGTTTCTTCCACAAACCCCCCACTAGAAAGGGAGTAAATTGATCTCAAGTGTATCTTAAACTCAATCATACTTGTGTTGTGACACTAATGCTATGTTGGAGTTTGGATCTTGGTGAGAAAAATAATGGGAAATGAATATAAGCTACAATCATTTGATGTGATGAAAATATTTTCCTTAGCTTCCTTAGGCTATGTTTGGTTCGTGAATTTTGGTGAGGAAAGGGACAATATTTTCTTCGCTTCAAATGATAATTCATTTTGCTGTACTTTTTGATCCTTCCATTTTGTTTTTGTTTTTTTCACCAATATCCACGAACCAAACTTAGCCTTAATATTTTCGCAACTAAAATACAATGATCATATGGCGGGTAAAGCTATTTTCTCTATAATAAGTGAACAATTTCAATCCTACAGGTCGGTGAAGTAGTCTACCGAATGTTCATTTTTACTCCCCCCAGCATATAATGAACTCGGCTAACAAAAAGAAGTTGGCATTTTAGGAACTAAGGGACTGATTTCTGCAAAAAAAGGACAATTATCTAGCTCAGCTAGTGCATTCCTCACAATTCAAGTACCAAGAGAGTTCTATAAAAGAAATTTCGTACTTCTAGAAGCTATTAATCCAAAATTTATATTCGACCATGTGTAACTTCTGCATGAATTCGTTCACTTACTTGGAAGTCAAAATCACACCAAAGTAATGTTTTTCACGATTCTAGTTACCTGGAGCTCGCCTTTGATCATGGTGGAGACACTGGTGAAAAGATCATTGACAGACTCGGCCAGTTGGTCTTGATCCATCTCCTTTGCATCAGCCATTACACCTCAGGTTCAGTGCGTGGCTTCCCTAGTTGACAGATTTCTGTCTATGAACAGTTCTCTGTCAGGTACAAAAGAGTTCGGTAAATGGATTATTAGATTATATTAAATTACGTTTCTTACCCTTTCTTTTAAATTTTCTAAATTGATTCAATAAATTGGCATGACTTAAATTTCATACAACCAAAGATTAATATTTAACATCTAATCATATTGGTTAATTGGCAAATAAAGAAGTGCATGAGGACTGAAACAGAGTGAAACGCCCTAATCATATACTTCCCTTTTGTGAGAAAAGACCACTCTCCCAAGTATAATTGCATAGCTTTCTTAAAATCAAAGATGTACTTTTGCACTATAAATGTACATAATAAGAAAGTAATATTTCATATAAATACTAATTCTCAAGAATCAAGTGTAACCAATATGTTTCAGCAACTGGATCCGCTATCACACTTCTTTACTGCCACATTTATATGTTTGGCAAATGTCAATTTTATATCAAAAGGATTGGAAGACCAAAACAAACATGTCTAGCACGAAAATGTGTGACACTGAAAAGTGGAAAATTCTTCTATGCACACGTTGTGCAATACAACAATGAGTGTAGATTATGCCGATGTGGCAATAATCCACACTCTTTGATATTCGACACCTGGTGCATGGAAGAAGTATCCCCTAAGCGTATCACCAAAGATTGAGAACACCATGTCAGTCAATAAACGATTATGACGTGTTTGAAAATAGATACACAAAACAAATGACAAAAATGCACCAAAACTTATAATAAATTACTAAATTGTTATAGGATCCATGTATATTCAATTAATCCGGTCAGGTCAGAAATCCTACCCGACCCGACCTGGATAACCCTGGCAACAGAAGGAAGTCCATGTGGCGCCATCAGAGCCACCCAAATGTCTTGCCATGAATAGTGGCCGACTACCACTATAAATACCCCTCCCAATTCATTTGGGGGACCAACATTTATTTAACTCCCATAACTCTCTCATTTTACTTCGTTTTTACCTACAAATTTTACCATATTTGCTTCGTTTAGTACGAGTCAATCCAAAATATCATCCAATATTAAACACGAACTATGTTCAGACTTGATCTCATCTAACTGGATGCGTAGGCAGCTTGACCTCATCAAGTCCAATCTATATTTGACCCCTTTGGGTCATCGATTAGGGTCAAATTCTTCCAACGAAATTCGAGCTAAATCAGATATGAACTCGTAATATAGTTTCCTTTTAATCTAAACCTTTCAATTGATTCACAATACTCCCAACCATTCTCAATTGATTCACACTACTCAATACCATGTTTTGTGCAATTAACCCATCTTTCAGTTCCATTTAAAGCACATACATATCGAACCTGTTTTCGACTGAGGCTAAATTTCCAAACAAAAGTTCCTCGAGTATCAAAATTCACACTTCATTTCCATCTATCCTGGCAAGCTTTTCCACAAAAATAACAGATATAAGAATTGGAAAATCTTTACTGGACACAGAAGTTTGCAAGTAAATAAACTCTTATACAGGTATGATATCGATAATCATGTATCGCTAATATTTGCTGATCAAAAAAATTAAATGTATCTCCAATAATTCTCATAATTCTATAAATCTTTGCTAAAATATAACAATTGTGAAAATACAACAATTGAAGAAAATTGAGCAGCTTATGAAACAAATTATTGGCAAAAAATTATGTTTGTACAAACGCAGATGCATTTACCTGTATAGGCAGCTTCAGAGTCTTGCGTGCTTATTGATAGGGAGATGAAGAGAGGGGCAAATGTCGTTTTGTTAAAATATAACAATTAAAAAGCGCGAATTGTTATATTTTAATTATATTTTACAAAAAATTATGACCGAATTTTGCCCAATCAAATTTTAAGGGAGTAAACGAGCCGAGCTCATTTTACCAGGCTCGAGCTCGATCCTGGCTACTCGAGCTCGAGTTCGAGCTCGTCGTGCTTGGTTTCAAGAGCTCGAGCCGTGCCCAGACTCGCGAGCTTGAGCCCAGAACCAATCCCCCACGGTAAAAACCATACAGCATCAATTATTCAAAAAAAAAGAGGAACATCAAATCCCACAAAATCAGGGGGGAGGCTCTTTTGCTTACCAGAAAGATGTGTTGATTCTTCTATCTCTCAACTTCTTCAACAAATTCAAATTGGGTGATTAATCGGGATATATATATATATATAATGAAGAAAACAAAGAGGAATTGAGTGAGCTGCGAAAATGGCGTAGTCTAGTTGTAGTGGTTCCAGCGGCGAACGGCAATTAGGCAGCGGAGATGTGGTGGTCGTGGTCTAGGGTTTTTATTTTTCACAGATTGTGGTATGGGTTTTGTGTTGTGTCTGTCGAAGAGGGAGAAAGAGGATATTTAATTTTACCAGTGAGAAGTTGGCGGAGGCGGTGATGGATTCGAGGGCAGCTTTGCGCGGCGATGGATGGGGCTGTGTGGCAAGGTATTAAATTTCTTATCGGTGTCAATATCGGGGTAATAAATTTACGGAAATTTTGATGGAAATTTCGGAGATATTCAAAATTTTGATTTCGATTTTAAAAAAATATAAAAATTTGTAGAAATATTTGAAAATTTGTAATGAAATTTCGTATAACTTTAAATATCATAATTATGTATTTTTTACATTAATAACATTTCATATATAATATATTAATAATGAATTTTATTAAATAGAATGACTAAAATCTGCTGTGAAAAATATGAAATAATGGTAGTAAAATAATAATTCAATATCATCACAGCTTTATTAAAATAAAGTGTACCACCATTTTAGTAAAAATCATTATTCAAAACCACGTCAAGCTTGTAAGAGGATTTTTATGAGATTTTATTTAAATAATTTTTGTGTTCAAACTCGGATTTTTATTAATTTATTGCCAAATATCACTTTCAGATTCGTATTTAAATTTATTGCTTATTGGTTTATATATTGGGTCATTTATTATCTTTTCTTTTAATATGAATGATCATTTAACCTAATTTTTAACTATAATATTAAAAAAATAAAAATAAAAATATTATTTTAAATTTCGGATTTCGCCCGAAATTTCGATGGATATTTGACAAAAATATTTTAAATTTTGGGAAATTTTGGGTTTCGGTCGAAATTTCGGAAGATATTCTGCAAAATTGGATCAAAGGTTCGATTTCGCTTCGGAACCTCCCGAAATCCGGAATTTTGGTGTTTCGACCAAAATTTAAGACCATGGTTAGTGGTTGCGCAGAAAGCATGGATTTGGGCGACGAAGATGGGCGTGGCTATGGGTTGAGGCTAGAGGTAGGATGTAGTGATTTTCTGGCGGCGGCGATGGGCGATTTAGTGGCGGTGATGTGTCCTAGGGTTTAATCGAATTTTTTATGTTTGCGGGCTTTGAGCTGTTGTGGAGACGAAGAGTGAGAGAGATGAATTAAAAATTGTTAAGTTATTTTCATTACTTTTATTAAATATTAATATAGTTAATGTATTAATATTTTATAATATAAAATAAATATATAAAAAATAGAGAAGCTCGCGAGCTGCTAGCAGAGCAAATTGGGCTCGGGCTCGAGCTCGACTCAAGTTACACCCCTAATTAAAAGAGTAATGATATATGTCACCTTTTATATATCATCGTTTTTCACTTCCCCTAATTTTGGTAAGAAATTGCTTGCATTTAATTGATTTTAATGGATTTAGTACATTCCTACATTTTGTAAAAGGGAGTTAATATTAGCATTCCCAAAAGTGATAATTACACTTCAAATCTACTTTATTTGAACACACAATTTCTCTTAATATGTGAGACAAATATAACTTCAACTATATACTATTCATCATTTTTAAGGGTTTTTTCTCTTTATATTTTAATGTTTGAACATACTAGACAATATATATTGCAATTTTAGCATATATTTTTTTATTTTTTCTCCTATTAACTAATTTTACATTTTCATAGAGTATATTTTAAGAGACATAAACTACTAAAAGTTAAAAATAGTGAGAAATTGATAATTTTAAATATAATAGGTCATTTTCTTTGAATATCGGATAATTTTTTAAATGGTGTTGTCATCACAAGTTTGTGAAATATAATCTATTTTTCATCTACAAATCTTTTATGCATTATAAGTTCAACATATACAATACAACTATCGATATGAAATTGAAATCACTATTTGATGTGATTTCTTTGACATCAACTCAAATACCAAAAGCAAAAAAGAGTTATTTAATATACATCACAAATTCAAAATTATTATTTATTTATTTTTGTCACATGTGATTTCTTCGGCATCAACTCAAATATCAAAAGAAAAAAAAAGAGTTAATTAATGATGGGTGTCGAATCCACACAAAGATAATTCCTACTCCTAAATTTGTAGAAAGTAGTGAGCAGGGTCGAATCCACAGGGATTGGTTCAGATTTAATTCTCAATAAACGAATAAAATAAAAGGGGGGGATTTTTTTAATAATCGATTAAATTAAAAATTAAAATAAATAACACAATTAATTAAAATCAAGAGATGCAAAATTAAACAAGTAGAAGAAATCAATATGTGGTGAGATTCTAGCCTAAGGAGTTATCTTCGTTTTGATTCCAATGGTTGATCATTGATGCAAAGATACTTCAATGTTCATGAATAAATTGGCTATAGTTATTAACAAACTCTAACAACCTAGTTTCTCCTTAATTTATCGATAACCAAAATAAGCTCTTTGATTACTTCTCTTATTGATTAAACAACCCTAAATAAGCTCTTAGGATTTAATTTAACAATAGCATTAAGAAATAGAGAAACACCAATTTTAACCAACAAACTTGCAAGCTCGGTTCATTTAGATTAGATCACACATTCCCATAATAACAATCGAAAATTTGTCCATAATCAATGTTATTAACTGCCACAAATATTAGAATTGACCAAATAATTACGGATTTGGGATTCTAAATGGCTATTTACTATTCCGACAATCAAATAACGGGCCCTTATTATTTAATTAATCAAAATAATAATTTCAACAAACACAGAAAATATGCAAATACTCAAGAACAAAAAAGGAATAAATATAAATTAGATCTCACAACTTTTGTAGAATCAAAACTTCAATAATCCTTGGCTAAAACTTGAGTTTTTAGCAATACATCTTGAAAGAAAGAAAAACGCAGGAATTCTTCTTCTTTTTCATGACAATAACTTGTAGTATCAAAAAGTGTAGAAGAGAGAATAAAATTCCAGCAAATCTAATTATATATGTCTAGCCAAAAGACTCCTAACTAAATTAAAATCTAATTCTAATGGGAGAAGGAAATTAATTACTTACTAGAATAAAATACTAATAAGATTCCTAAAAGAAATAGGAAAGCTCCTAAAAAATAGGAAGACTCCTACAATTTGATGTGTCTTCTTCTTTTTCTCCATCTTTTTCTTCATTTTCTTCTTCTTTCAAATTTCACCTATCAAAATAAAAAGCGTAATAAATATCTATAATTTAAACTCAAATACTAATAAAAGAATAAAGGAAATATATGTAAAATATGCATAAAATGCACACTAACAAATTCTCCCACACTTTAACTCTTGCACGTCCTCGTGCAAAGACAAAAGACTCAAAAATAAAGAAAAAGAAAAATAACAAAAACAACTAAAACTAACCACTTTCGTAGGTATCACGATTGCATTTAGCGTATGCAACAAGCCTTTAAACCCCTAGGTTACCCTAGTGGACGAGTTAAAGCTCGTGAGGGTTTGCAGACAATATACCCACAAAATCGATCTCTCAGTGTACAACAAGCAAGTCAAAGAAACTTATTTTTCCAAACATCAACCCTTATCATCAAAATTTTTAACAAAAGTCTTTAAAGACATCATTCATGCCTCAACCATAACTTTCGTATCCATACATACTCTTCAAAAATTCACAAAAATCCATGACTGCAATATCACGTATATAACATTCAACTCACATCATCCATTTCTATCTCCTCAAGCATTTTATAACCAATTTAGCACCAATGTCATACTTTGATTTACTTTATGCAATTACTTGTCTTTTGACGCGAATACAAACATTGGTCATGAATGCACCCGGTTACTCAACAAGTTTATCATTTATCATTTGATACCCTCTTTATAGCCCTATTAGAATACTAACACAGTATCAGGTTTGGGCCGATAGATCCCAGACCAGTTGGCCTTAGGTTACCAACCTTGAAAACTCCTCAGGCTTAATCCCTTTAGTGTAGTTAGCCCCAGGCGCTACAAGAGGTTATATCACACACATTTTAAGCACAAACTACTTCATAGGGTCTTAATACCCATATTTTCAATTCATCATCACTTTAAATTCACCAAAATTTAAACCTAAGAAAATATCAACGAATTTCTGCGAGTCAAATATCACATACACAATCATGCTAGATTACAAACTTCCGTAAATTTCTCAAAGAAACATGTACTTCAACAATTGTAACGGTATAAGCATGATTGACTTCTCTCATGAATTTCATCAAATTTCTCAAATCAAAAGAATTGATATTTCGAAAAAAAATTACACTAACTTAACTCGTTGCACATTAAGAGAATTATAACATACATCACGACAAAGGATTTAACCCCTTCCCCACACTTATTTCATGCATTGTCCTCAATGAATCTCAATGTATAAAAATAATTCGCGCAAGAGGAATAAAAAGAGATAAAGGAACGGGACTCCCCTGAACATAGATGTGTGAAACCGCGAGTTCAATCCGGTGTGACTGATTTGTAATTGAGCTCAAAGAACTGAACCCCAAAGAAATTGTCCAAAGAAATTATCGGAGAAGACTCGAAAGTTGCAGTTACTGGCATGGTCAGAAACGCGGCGGTCGAATTTGCAGTTGTGTCTGTGAGGTGGCTGCAAGTGGATTTTGAGGTTGATTTCGCCGCCGGTTTCAGCGGTGTAGCAGTTAAGGCGGCTAGATCTGGTGGAGTGACCGGCGGTTGAGTCGATTACCGGCGGCGAACTTGCGCGGAGGATTCACGGTGGCGTCGCGGTTGTTGGATAGGAAGAAAGGGGCGGCTTTCGAGTAGGAGGCGGCCGACGGATCTGAAAGAAAGGCCGGAGGAACTGGAGCGGAGGTGAAATCGAGGCGGTGGTGGCTGACGTCGGCGGAGGCGGGCTCGCGCGCGGCGGTAACCATATCCGGAGAAGCGGCCGTCTGATCTGCTAAAATAGGGGGCGGCGCGTTCGGATGAGGAGCAGCGGCGTCGGGTTTGGATAAGGCTGAATTCGCTGCCGGTGGAGGAATCGCGGCGGTAGTGGCTGCCGGCGATGGTTCTTCTTCCCATGGTGGTGAGATGAGGTTGAAGCTTTAATGGTGTTTTGGTGTGAGGTTAGAATGGTTTTGCTGCAAAAAAAATTGGGAAGAAAGGATTAGGTGAGAGGAAAGAAAAGGAAAGATATTGCTGGGGGAAAAAAATCGAATTTGTTTTTTTTAATAAAATATATATATATATATATATATATTTTGAAATTGACTAAGGGGTGAAGTGTGACTTTGTGTTTTTAAGCCAGAGCGTGACTTATAATTGAGTGTGGGCACGCCTAATTTTAAGTCATGAATTATCAACCTTGTGCACAACTAGACAGATTGCAACTTTGAATAAAGCGTGCGCACGCCTAATTCTATGTTGTAATCTGCCCAAAATATATATATATATATATATATATATATATATATTTATTATTATTTTTTTAAAAAGTTTAAAATGTGCCCCAGTATGACCTTGGGATGTGCTTCACCTCAAAGAAAAAGTCTAAAAATAAACAAAAACATAAAATAAAAGAACGAGAAAAGGTAAAATCTTTGGTTGCCTCTCAAGCAGCACCTTTCTTTAACGTCTTTCGCTAGACGAGGTTATGACTCAAGTTGCATAGTAGGAGGTTCGAAGCCATCATTGTTCCAAGCTACCTTTAGTATATCATCATCATTGAGTTCAATAGTTTGCTGCATCAACAAGTTAGTAACATCTTTGACAAACATAGAATAATCATTATTAGGATAATTCATGGAATCATAAATACTAAATTCTATGATTTACCATTTGATTCCATAGTAATTGTCCCAGCATGAATATCAATGTTAGTTCTAGATGTTTTAAGAAATGGTCTTCCAAGTAAAATGGGAGCAAAATCACAAGAGTTATCTTCACCCATATCGATAACATAAAAATCAGCAGGAAGAACCAAATCATTAACTTGAACTAATATGTTTTCAAGAACACCATCAGGATATGTATTAGACCTATCAATTAATTGGATAATCACATCCGTTCTTTTCAATTTTCCCACATTCAAAGATTCATAGAGAGAACGAGACATGATGTTAATAGAAGCTCCTAGATCTAACATAGCCTTTTCAATTTGCACATCACCTATCTTACAAGGAATAGTAAACATACCTGGGTCCTCGCATTTTGGAGGTAATTTATTTTGAAGGACTGCAGATATATGTACCTCAATTTTTCGAGGAGTCTCTAGAATTTCCTTTTCTTGCTCTTCCTTCACAAATTTCACAAGCTCACCAGGAAACGGGGGAGATACCTCAATTAGCTCGACCTGCTCGGCTCGTGTCTCAGTCGGTTTGATGAGTTGAGGTTCCACGGATTTCTTATCCAACTCTTCTTCTACCTTACGTTTAGAGTTAGCAAATCTACTAGGAAACGGTGGAGGTATTACAAATTTCTTGAGCTCTTGTAACCCTTTTTCACTTCTCAAAGCAATTGCACTAACATTCTGCTTTGGATTTATTACAGGCTGAGAGGGTAGTTTACTCGAGCGTTGAGAAACAAACTCATTCACAGTTGTGACTAACTGACTCATTTGACTCTCCAGGTGTTGTATACTAGTCCTCGTTTCTTGTTGAAATTGTTGTGTGTTAGTGGCTAATTGTTTAACAATTTCTTCAAGAGGCATACCTTGTGGGTTGGAGGGTGGCTGAGGTGGTTGTGCTTGTTGTCTGGATTGATATGATTGCTGGAATCCATTAGACCGTGGACCATAACTCAAATTAGGATGATCCCTCCACCCAGCATTGTAGGTATTGGAGAAGGGATCATACTTTCTCTGTGGAGCACCCGGAAATTCAATAACATTGACTTGTTCGTGTGGATCCTCTTGAAGTGTAGGACACACCTCAGTAGTATGACTAGGATTGAAGCAGATACCACATGCCTTCACTTGATGTGTGTTGCCTACTATCAATTTTTGCACTAGGGAAGTCAAATCATCCAGATGTTGATTCACTGATGCGAAATTCACCTCATTCACCCCCTTCAGTGCAGTATTTTGTCGAGTGCCAAATTGTTGAGTGTTGGTAGCCATGTTGGAGATCAAATTTCTTGCTTCTGTGGGAGTTTTGTGTACCAGTGCGCCTCCACTCGCAACATCTATCATATTTCTCTCCATTGTTGACAAACCTTCGTAGAAATATTGGATTAGAAGCTGTTCAGGAATTTGGTGTTGTGGACAGCTGGCTACAAGTTGTTTAAACCGCTCCCAGTACTCGTACAACGACTCTCCACTGATTTGCCTAATTCTGCATATCTCCTTTCTTATGTTGGCAACTCGTGAGGCGGGAAAGAATTTCTCCAAGAATTGTTTCTTCATTTCGGTCCATGTCTCGATTGAACCAGAGGGTAGATAATAGAGCCAATCCTTAGCTCTGTCGGCTAGTGAAAATGGAAAAGCTCTCAGTTTGATTTGGTCTTCAGTGACATTCCTTGGTTTCATCGTTGAACAGACCACATGGAATTCTTTTAAGTGTTTGTGGGGATCTTCTCCTGCAAGACCACGAAAAGTAGGAAGTAAGTGAATAAGACCAGATTTTAATTCAAAATCTACCTCAAGGGTGGGATATTGAATGCAAAGAGGTTGTTGGTTTATGTTTGGCATGGCTAACTCCCTTAAAGTTCTCTCGTTGGCGTTGGCCATGACTTCAAGTTCCTCTTCTGAATCACTGGACGTGTCACTCAATTCCAAAGTTAAGTTCAATCCGGGAGATGAAGTAGATGAGACTCCTTGAGCACGTTGCTTGGCCTTTTTTCGTAGTCGGCGAGCTGTTTTTTCAATTTCAGGATTGTATTGAAGTTCACCTGCACGAAGAGATCGGGCATAAAACAGAACAAGCAACAAAAATTAACTATATAATGAGAAATAAATCTAAAAGCACCAATCCCCGGCAACGGCGCCAAAATTTGATGGGTGTCGAATCCACACAAAGATAATTTCTACTCCTAAATTTGTAGATAGTAGTGAGCAGGGTCGAATCCACAGAGATTGGTTCAGATTTAATTCTCAACAAACGAATAAAATAAAAGGGGGGAATTTTTTAATAATCGATTAAACTAAAAATTAAAATAAATAACAAAATTAATTAAAATCAAGAGATGCAAAATTAAACAAGTAGAAGAAATCAATATGTGGTGAGATTCTAGCCTAAGGAATTATCTCCGTTTTGATTCCAATGGTTGATCCTTGATGCAAAGATACTTCAATGTTCATGAATAAATTAGCTATAGTTATTAACAAACTCTAACAACCTAGTTTCTCCTTAATTTATCGATAACCAAAACAAGCTCTTTGATTACTTCTCTTATTGATTAAACAACCCTAAATAAGCTCTTAGGATTTAATTTAACAATAGCATTAAGAAATAGAGAAACACCAATTCTAACCAACAAACTCGCAAGCTCGGTTCATTTAGATTAGATCACACATTCCCATAATAACAATCGAAAATTTGTCCATAATCAATGTTATTAACTGCCACAAATATTAGAATTGACCAAACAATTACGAATTTGGGATTCTAAATGGCTATTTACTATTCTGACAATCAAATAATGGGCCCTTATTATTTAACTAATCAAAATAATAATTTCAACAAACACATAAAATATGCAAATACTCAAGAATAAAGAATGAATAAATATAAATTAGATCTCACAACTTTTGTAGAATCAAAACTTCAATAATCCTTGGCTAGAACTTGAAGTTTTAGCAATACATCTTGAAAGAAAGAAAAACGCAGGAATTCTTCTTCTTTTTCATGACAATAACGTGTAGTATCAAAAAATGTAGAAGAGAGAATAAAATTCCAGCAAATCTAATTATATATGCCTAGCCAAAAGACTCCTAACTAAATAAAAATCTAATTCTAATGGGAGAAGGAAATTAATTACTTACTAGAATAAAATACTAATAAGATTCCTAAAAGAAATAGGAAAACTCCTAAAAAATAGGAAGACTCCTACAATTTGATGTGTCTTCTTCTTTTTCTTCTTTTTCTCCATCTTTTTCTTCATTTTCTTCTTTTTTCAAATTTCACCTATCAAAATAAAAATCGTAATAAATATCTATAATTTAAACTCAAATACTAATAAAAGAATAAAGGAAATATATGTAAAATATGCATAAAATGCACACTAACAATTAATACACATCACAGATTCAAAATTATTGTTTTATTTTACTTTTTTTCGCCTAATATTGAACTTCATATGCGAAGTAAAAACTTAATCCAGTGAAATGCTAATATTATTGTTTTAGACAAACATTCTTGATAACTAATTTCATTTTTTGCCTAATGTTTTACCTGATGTAAGAATACAAAGTAAAAACTTGACTGGATGTAAGAAATTTGAACTTGATTTAACTAATGTATGTTAAAAAGTTAATATTATTATTTTAGATAAATATTAACTAATATTACTTTTTGCCGAATGTTTGACTTGATGTAGTAATATGAAGTAAAAAAATTGACTTGATGTAAAAAAACTTGATCTGATTATAACTAATGTATGTAAGAAAACTAATATTATTATTTTAGACAAATATTATTGATAATTAATATTATTTCTTGTATAATGTTTGATTTGAAGTAAAAATCTGAAGAAAAAAACATGACTATTTAACAAAACTTAAATTGATTTTAACTAATGTATGTAAGAAAGATAACCACAATTGTTTCGCCCAATTACAATCGCGAAGTGCATAATGTATGTTCTCTGCTCCGTTTCCACAAACATCACAAATATCCATGCTCTTGATACCCCTCGCACACAGTTGCGAATTAACTAACCAAACATCACAAATATCCATGCTCTTGATACCCCTCTCACACAGTTGCGAATTAACTAACACTTTTCCATGTCGCAGCTGCCAAAGGAAGAAACGACGCCTATATGCACCCCGAACCTTCCAGACTCGTTTCCACTTCTTTTCTTCACTCAAGCTCCGAGAAGTGTTTGTCAGTGCCTCATATGCGGACTTACAACTATAAATCCCATTCGGAGAGAATTTCCATCGTAATGTATCCTCTCAATTTGTGTGTGTATTCAAATCCACCGAGGTGAGATGTAATCGAATATTTTCCAGAATTGTCGTGAGTTCCGTCCAACTCTAGCTGTGGTCTTCTTGCCAATATGAGCTCACTGTACGTGTCAACTCCTCCGAAGGTCCACCCTTAAGCCACGAATCTGTCCAGAATCGGATTTTCTCTCCGTTGCCCACAATCCACCGAGACCCTTCCTTTAGCATAGGTAACGTGCTCAGGATGATTCTCCAAGTGTGTGAGCTTGCATTTTTAGCTCAAGCTCTTTGACGTAATAAGTATTTATGCCTCAATTTCTTACCCACAATTTCTGTTCATCATTCATGATTTGTCAGCCAAGTTTGCCCAACATCGCCATATTCTTCAACCGAAGGCGTTTTAGACCTAAACCCCGTTGAATTTTACAACGACACACCATCTCCCATTTGATAGCATAATTTTTTTTTCTCTATCTGAACCCCCCCACAAAAAGTTGCGGTTAGCTTTTTCGATTGCATCACACAGCCCTAACGGGATACGTGTGGTTTGCATTTGATAAGTCGGAAGGGCTTCCGTCACAGCCGTGATGAGAGTTGCTCTTCCAGCTAAAGAAAGATGTTTACGTTTCCAACCCTTGAACTTATTCCGAACCCTTTCCACGATAGAGCCATAAACTTTCTTTCCCACTCGGTCGGACTTTATTTCCCACTCGGTCGTGGTGTAGGGGAACGCCAAGATAACGACATAAATTCTCTGTTGGCCCAAGTCCCGTCATTCGCACTTTATTGGAGAAAAAAATTTGAGATTTGTGTTTATTCACCGCCTGCCCCGATATTGCACAGTAGCTACTCAAACATTACCTTATCACATTCACTTGTCTCTCTGATGTTTCTCCGAATAAGAGCAGGTCATCCGCGAACACTAGATGGGATATTGTTGGTCCAAATTTAGAGGAAGGAACGGCCCGCCAATGATGCCGGTGAATTGCCTCATCAATCATGGAACCTAATTTCTGTATGCAGAAGACAAAAAGATAAGGCCAGAGGGGGTCCCCTTGTCTTAGCCCTCTCTTTAGAATGAACAATTCAGTAATCTCACCATTCCAAAGCACGGAAAGCCGAGTATTAGTGGTACATTCCATAATGAGATCGATCCAAGTCTCGAGGAACCCAATTTCACCCAACACATTTTTAAAAAAGGTCTAATTAATTCTATCATATGCTTTTTCAAAGTCAATTTTAGCAACGAAAAAACCTTTTTGACCTTTTTATTACGCATGTCATGCAAAATCTCTTGAGTGATCAAAACATTGTCAATAGTTTGCTGGCCCTTAATAAACGAATTTTGAGTTTGTGGAATTAAAATGTCCATAAACTCACGAATTTGATTAGCCATTATCTGAGTAACAATTGTTAAACAAACATTCGTTAGTCTAATTGGACGAAATTGTGAAAGATGTGTTGGGTGCTTATCTTTCGGAATTAACACAATGCTAGAAATATTTAAATTAGTGTCGATTTTACCTGACTGTAAAGCACGGTGAACCATGTGGAAGATATAAAGTAATTTTAAAAATTTTTAAAAGGCCCGGATGGCATACAACCAATCTTTTAAAAATAAAGTAATTTGAGAGTGTGGTTATCATTTTTGAGAGTGTTAATATAACTTTCGAATCAACAAGGTCCAACACAGTTGGTAGATAGTTAGATTCTTTAAGTATGTTGTCCAGGGTTCGATCCCTGGCTGTGTGTATGGAAAAAACTTTGTTGGGAGAGACAAAACCTACTACAGTGATCTCTATGCCTCGAAGGGATTAGTCTCCGATATTTGATTGGGAGAAACCCTTGGTATAAACCACAAAAAAAATAAAATATCAACTTCCGATGAAAAATCGATGGCATTGAAAATAGTGGCATATCACATTTTTCTTATTAAAAAAGATTTAATGATGCTTGAATTTATAATTTCTCTATATAGGAAATTTAATTTGAAATATATTTACAATTATTTTCTTCGAATCAATAGTTCAATTTGAGGAAAATTAAACCGAACCGAACCGTACCGAGCAGAGGCCAACGGGCTAAAAACAAACACCCGACCCGACTTACGCGCCCTTGTTTGACCCGCATCTCCAGTTGCTAAAAACAGCCTACTGACAGCAAAACATAAAAAAGTAGAACAAAAAATCCATGTCGCCGTTGGTCAGATAGCGAATCTAAATGGAAGAAGAAGATGAAATTGAATTAGCGAGCTGTGAATGAAGAACAAATCAGCGTTCCAGTTCGCAAAGGTACATTCGAAAACCATTTTTTTCTCATCAGATTTAGTATATCCATATCCGCAGTTATCAAATGATTTTATACGTAATATGAGTGTGGCGATTTGTGTTGAATCGAAAGTAAGGTGAGACTACTGTTAAGAAATGATTTTAAGCCTCTTTTGTTTATTGAATAGTTTTTTTTTTTTTAAAAATTTATGCTCGATTATTTGGCAGTTGAAATTGTATTGGAATCAGTGCTGGTGAGAAGCGATGTTAGGGCAGAGTTGAAATTTTGAAGTTTGGAGCTGTGGTTGTATTATTAGGTTAAGAAGTTGAGGAAGAAATGAAGGCTGGGAGTGCGGCGAAGCTGATTGTTGATGCGCTGCTGCAGAGGTTTCTTCCTCTTGCCAGGCGTCGCATTGAAACTGCTCAAGTTCAAGTAAGGTTCTTATTGGTTATTTTTTGTGTTTGATTATTGAAAATGTCGTATTGAGCTCTTTTTATTTTTTGTTGTGTACAATTAGTTGGAATTCAATTATACTTTCATGTGAATTTATCTGCTCCGGGTAGTTGTACTTGAATTATGATACCGGAAATGCGTATGACATTTGTAAAGATTGGTAAATGAGTTAATAATCTGCGGTTGGTGTGTTGTACTGCATTAAAGAAATTTGTTTGTGATAGGCCGTAAAAAGTGAAAAGAAGGAATGTGAGGAAAAGGTTGGGCAACCCTAGAGGAAGGAAAATAAGATAGACGTTTGTAAAGATTGGTAGATGAGTTAATAATCTGCGGTTGGTATGTCGTACTGCATTCAAGAAATTTGTGTGTGATAGGCTGTACAAAAGTGAAAAGAAGGAATGTGAGGAAAAGGTTGGGCAACCCTAGAGGAAGGGTAATAAGATAGACTTACGGGCAGGAAGGGGAGGAAAATTGGCATTTAGTAGACTTTTACCACGCTCTTTCCATGATGTCACTTTTATAGGCTTCTGACACATTGCACTACTTATTGTAAATGTTATTTGCTTCCGATAATAAGTAATGCTTGCTTAAATATTTGTTTGCGATTGACTGCAGGATGGACAATACCTTCGGCCATCAGATCCGGCTTATGAGCAAGTACTAGATTCTTTAGCAATGGTGGCTCGGCACACACCTGTACCTTTACTGGAAGCTCTTTTACGATGGAGAGAAAGGTTTTTCGCTTTCTACAAACTGCTAACTTTGAATAACTTACGGATTTAACTGTGTACTATCTTCTTTATATGGATTTTATGTCGAAGATAATCCTTGAAGATGGTAATAATGTTGTTGCTTGCTTTTTTTCATAGAAACACTGCATATTACGATTATTGGAGTTTGACTGCCTGGTTTAGATGTCTAAAATTGCAGAACGTTTATGAAAACATACCCTAAGGGTGTGTTTGTATCGCAAATTAGTTGATGAATTCTTCATTCTTCACCCCCGCCCGCCCCCTTGAAATGCATATTATTAAATGCTCTCAAGTCCATGTTGGTTTGCTTGGCTTTATTCTTTTATTTCCAGGATTAACTCGTTGTAAAGCTTGACTTTTAGGGAGTGACCTTGCTCCAAGATATGTAGCTAGACCAAGTCCCAATATAATCTATCTGCATTAGCAAGTGCATGCTATCTTGGAATGGGTGTTAGTTCGCCCTACTGAGCCGTCGATTTCAATGTTCAGTTTTGACAATGTTCGTTATTCTGATGTATGTGTTCCACATTTATATTGAGCCCATGGCTAGAGAATTCTATTTTAGATGTGTGGGCTATACCAATTCCTTTAGCTGGTATGGAGCATATAAGTGGTTGTAATTCTCTTCCTCTTGTGATGTATGTCTTTCTTAATGACTTCTCGCAAAGAGAAATTCGGGCCTACACATCAATTACATGCCAAATTCATACCAGTCTAGACCTAGAAGTCCAGTTATGATATGTGTTGCGCTTGACGATTACCCTAAATACTGTTAACCAAATGAACCCATTAATGCACCGCAGAAAAACAATTCTTTAATGTTTAAATCATTCCAAGGCTTTTCATACGCTAACGTTTGCATAAAAACTTGAAGGTTCTTGGTAAACAATATCAAACAATCAAAACAAAGTGCCTGTTGGCATGGAGAATGGTTGCCAGAATCTTGAGAACTTGAGTTGGATTCCTTCTTCCTGTCTTATTCGAGTTTGATTAACCATTGCTTCGTTACTTATGACTTGCTATCAACATTTAATTGTTTTTGCGCATCAAAAACGTCTGTGCTGCATGGTGAGGAGTACTATAGTGAGATGCACTGGTCTGGCGGCCAATACTGACTAGTTAACACAAGACTGTGAGATTTTGATAGCTTGCTTAAGAGCATGAAAGAACTGGTTCTTCGTGGTTGAGAGTTGACTGCCATGTCAGCAGTATGCATCGTTTTGGTATATAAGTTTCTATGGATGTCTAATCCTGGTAGTAGTTATGACATCTAAATATAACAAATGAAATAGAAGTCAAACTGGGTCCATGTCGTTGTCGTTTTGTTCATTGGCTGGGCGCAAGTTGTCACTGGCTTGATTGATGGACTCCCAGATTCCAGCTTTGTGGTACCTTTTTGTTTTCTATCTCAATTGACAAAATCACATTTTAATTTCTGACTACTGAAAAGTGAACACTTTGCCTCTAAATACTTTGGCCTTTTTCAATATACCCATAATTTAGATTTTTCAGATGATAATATTCCCATTAGTTTGACATGTGACTACTAGGGGGCTCATCAAAACAGTAAAAACATCAGATATGCGAGTATGGTGATGGAATATATAATGAAACACACAAGTCAAAATATATGGCGCCGAGTTGAGTATGATCTATATGTGATAGGCGTGGGGTTCATGTCATCACATACATGTTAATAATGTCTTTTGCTTCTATCTCTTTGATTCATCTTTTATTTTAATTGTTGGAGGAAGTAGGAAGATTCCCTTTTCCATTATTCTTTGTCATTTAAACCTCAATATATGCTTTATCTTCAAGTTAATTTTTCTGTAACTTCTTTTTGTTTGTGTTAATATGCAGTGAATCTCCAAAAGGTGCAAATGATGCATCAACATTTCAAAGAAAGGTTTGTTTCTCCTACTGATGAATCATTAGCATACGCAGAGTCATATACCAATTGCTCCATCTTCCTCACTTCCTGAGTGAATGAAGCAGCGTATTATAATCATATGCAGCCAACAACATTTTACTATTACGGTATTGAGATTGGGAAATTGTTAAGGCAATAGAAGAGGAAGACTGGGTTAGAATTGAATATTGAGAGGACATAGGACTAACTATTAATTGACAACGTGGTGAGTTGCATGATACGGAACCGAATGATTACAATTTTATGCGAGCTAAACAAGTCCAAGAGAACTAAAACTGTAATATAGGTCTATATTTTAATAGTCTAGTGTTAGTGGACATTGGAAAGGTATTTCTTTGTGACAGTCATCATCGCGAAGTATATAGTGGAACTTCTCAGTCTCATATCTTTGAGGGCTTCTACATTCATAGTTGCTTCTTAATGTGATGGAAGAAGAACTGAGAGTTATTAAAAAGCATCTGAGTAGAGCCTCGTATAATAATAACAGTCATTAGCTTGGTTATCTTTTATTTGCTTTAGTTAATTTACATTTGTTGATTTCGTGCACGTCGGATAGATTAATGAACAAAACAAAAGTGCATCGCCTCTTGGCTTGTTTAGAAGAAAATTTTACCAATTACAGAAAGGTTTTTATGTTGACATACTTGATGCTGAAAAATTGGGGTTACCACTAAGAAATTGCTATAATGGTTCAGAAAAGAACATTTTATTCTTAATTTACTCAAGCAACATCAAAATTTTTCTGAACATACAATTCATACTAACTTGAGTTTCACTATGATGCTGCGTACACAGCTGGCAGTGGAATGCATTTTTTGCTCGGCATGTATTCGCTTCGTTGAGTGTTGTCCTCAAGAAGGACTAACAGGTTTGTTCATGCTCTAGTGGTTATTGAATCCTTAATAGGCTGAACCGAACCAACTTCAAAATTTACCGACTTAGTGGCCTTCGGCTGGGAACCCCCCACCCCCTACAAAAAGAGAGAGAGAGAGAGAGAGAGAGAGAGAATAATCATTTGCAAATTTAACATGCATCTTCTATTGGCAGAAAAACTTTGGATTGGGCTTGAACATTTTGTCTTCGACTGGCTAATCAATGCAGACAGGTAATGGCAACATAGCTGCAGTTTGAAAATGATGGTACCAAATTATTACAGTTTCTGCTCTCTAATATTCATTTATAACTTTGAGTTTTGATTTAAGGAAAATAGTTGACTGAATGACAACTGCGTGCATTTATTTTTGATGCTGTAAAAAGAAATGCATACACCCTAAAATCTGTCAATACTACTCGTTCATAGGGCGTCAATGAGTTGTTTGAATTCTGAGGCTTAATTCATCTTCAATAGATGCGTTGTAGTTCAAAGCGTGATTGCATTAGAGTAGTTTTTCTTGTAGTTTTTGCACGCTAAAAACCCAAATTTACTATTGGCAGGGTTGTAAGCCAAGTCGAATATCCTTCACTGGTTGATTTAAGAGGGCTTCTTCTGGACCTAGTTGCACAGCTCCTTGGTGCTTTATCACGGATCAGGTAAGAAATAATTTTGCAATGTTGATAGTTGATTTATGTATGATACTTCAAAAATGTTGATATGTAATTATGTAGTGCTCTGATGCAAATATTTTCATTGCTTCACAAGTGATTGCCTTTGTAATATGTTTATCTTAGTCGTTTTGAACTGCTCTGAGATTTCAGCGTCCAACTGCCGATGCTGGTTGTTAATTACATTACGTAATATCACATTAACACCAGGGTGACAGCTTAACGTAATTTCTGCACTGAGATATCAGCTAATCTTTTACTCACTTTTTACACTACTATGAACTTTACATAGGAGTTCTTTATATTAATGGGCCCTCAGAGTAGAGAGGAGGAAAAATTTATATGATTTTTTCTTCACCTGTTTTGGTTTCCACAAGAGAAAGAGAGAAAAAAAGGCAACTATTTTCCACTTGGTGCCACGAAGTTCCTCTCCGTATTTAAGTTCCATTTTTAATTTTCTATACTCAGCTGAAGCAAGAGTGAATTTTATTTCCCTTGCTCTTGACTTGGTGTTTCTTTCTCTGTATTTTCTCCTCTTTCACTCAAATTAAGCATACAATGAAGTCTTGATTAGTTCGAAATTCTTTTGAAGCAATGAATGAGGTAGTTTTACCAGAGAAGAAAAGAGTGTAGCACCTCACTGGCTTTCCACTTCTCTCTTCTTCTTTTATTTGCTTTAATTTTTCTGTTTAGGATATGAATTGCAGCACCTACAACGTGTATATACAGATATGCTTGTGAAAAAAAATAAAATTTCAAGGTTAGGTCATGCTGTTCCAAATTGATATAACTTTCATAATTCTTTTATCAGGATTCACTTAATACCCTGATCCCCACAATTGAGTCATCCACAATAAAAACATTAAATGAATCTTTCTTACATGAAGTTTAATTTCAAGAGCTTCAAGTCAGTAAAGACTAAGAAGACTGACTCAGGAATAAATTGAATTATGAGCTCAGTTATGGAACCATATTATTCTTCAAATTTAGGAAAGAACTATTAAAGAACCTTTTGCGTTTAGGAGAAGCAAAACAATCAACTTATTGATATTTGAAGACTCATCCCTTTAGTGATCCATTGTATCATTTCAGGCAATTTTGTTGAAAGTTGTAGCCTTGGCTATAAAAATTTCTCCAAGTGCATGTTACTTTCATTTCCCAGACAAGTTTTGATGATTGAGAATGTAATAGAAGTGTTTAAGTTAAAATCTAAAATCTCATTAACTGGTTGCAATTTTCGCTTTGGCTCAACAGGTTTAGTTCAGTGACTGAGCGCTTCTTCATGGAGCTCAATACTCGACGAATTGACACAAGTGTTGCACGAAGTGAAACCCTTAGTATTATCAATGGGATGCGCTACCTTAAGCTTGGGGTATGTGTAGATTAAAGTCAGTAGTTAAGTTGTTATGAAATTATGTGCATGATGAGAAGGTGATTTTCAGGTCAAAACAGAGGGTGGTCTGAATGCGTCAGCCTCCTTTGTTGCGAAAGCAAACCCTCTAAATCGTGCTCCTCACAAGCGTAAAAGTGAACTTCACCATGCACTCTGCAACATGCTTTCAAACATATTAGCGCCACTTGCTGATGGTGGAAAAGGTCAGTGGCCCCCATCTGGTGTTGAACCTGCACTCACCTTTTGGTATGAGGCTGTTGCAAGAATAAAGGGGCAGCTCATGCATTGGATGGACAAACAAAGTAAACATATTGCTGTAAGTTCCAGTGGTTGGGGTTACAGAGAACATGTTTTTCGGTCTCGACTTTTTCTGATCCAATTCATTTTAATGGTAATAGTTATATTAAAACTTGGGAGATGCACATATCTCTTCATGAAGTCAGCAGCGCTTCCTAATCAATTCATTCCATTGCTCTAAAGATGCCAAAAATGCTGGAAACATTAGTCCTAGTTCAGATGCAATCTACAATCTGAGATAAAATCCAGCAATGCTCTGGCATCATTATTTCTCAAAGTGTGACATGATCCAGCTTACTACTTATATGGTGTTGCTGCTTATAGTTACTTTTTCACGGACAATTGTTCTCAGTCTCTTTATCCATGTATTTTATGTTGTCAGTTCGACTATCTTATTGTTAGTCTTATTATTAATCCCGCCCCCTGCCTCTCGAAAGAAAGAGGAGAGAAAGACCTATAAATGTTAAGTGCTCGATAATTCTCGTCTTTTAGGAGCTATTGTTATTAACTTCTTTGATATCTGATAGAATTTCATATCATTGTCAATTCATCGTAGATTTAAGACATCCCGAGTCCTGATTCCAGATCTTCATTTCTTCTTCTAGTTCTGTAGTAAAATTAAATGTTCGATGCAGAATTCTTTTCTCTTCCACAATACATTTTAGATGGGTTCAGCTTATGTGGATGGTAAAGAACTGAATTTATCCACCCTTTGACTGTAAAATTCATATCTCAATCTCACCTTGACTACTCACAAACCCCGCCTAATTTGTGAATGGTCAACTGATATGTCTTAGAGTACCCAGTGAAGGAAGTTGTGCCAAGCTTTATCCCACAACAAAGAGAGATTATTTCTATGAGATGAAACTGTGACTTAAAATCTCTCGAGCTACTTTGACAGTTTTAGAACATTGGTCAAGTAAAGGCCCTTATAGGTTTTACCTCAATAAACTTGTACATCAATTAAAAACATTGATCTAATTGTTCTTATAATGTGCTCTGTCTCTTGGTTTCTGAAAGTCTGAAAAAAATGTTTGAATTTTTTTTCCATGCATATGGTTTTGATCTCTAAGTTGACCTTGTCTATATCGTCGGATGAAACAGTGTTTTAATATGCTTATCTTGGATATCTGACTGATCTGAGCAATTCTTTCTTTTCTAGGTTGGTTACCCTTTAGTGACTCTTCTTCTGTGCCTTGGTGATCCTAATGTTTTCCTCAGCAATTTTGGTTCTCACATGGAACAGTTATACAAACATCTTAGGGTAAGTTTACAGATGTAATGAGCACTACTGTGACTTGCAAATTAAATTTTACATGTTTGCCTCTTTCCCCTAATTCTTTTGTTAATGCTGTAACTTTACGCTGTCCTGTATACTATCATTTATCTACCATGCATTTTGTCAATTCTCACTAGTATTTTGTTTGTATCTCCATTTCAGGATAAGAACCACCGATTCATGGCCTTAGATTGTCTACATCGTGTTCTAAGATTTTACTTGAGTGTCCATGGTGATGCACAACCTCCAAATCGTGTATGGGATTACCTTGACAGTGTTACCTCTCAACTTCTAACAATCCTCAGGAAAGGAATGCTCACTCAAGATGTCCAACATGGCAAACTTGTGGAGTTCTGTGTGACTATTGCGGAGCATAATCTTGATTTTGCGATGAACCATACAATACTGGAATTGCTGAAGCAAGATAGTCCAGAAGCAAAGGTTATTGGTCTTCGTGCCTTGCTGGCCATTGTTATGTCTCCTACTAGCCAGCATGTTGGCTTGGAGATTCTCCACGGTTGTTACCACACTTGTTTCTATCTCTTAATTGATGTTGCTTTTGATTTTCTAAATGAATATCCCAACTTAATGAATTTGTGCTGCATTGGCAGTTCATAATATTGGTCACTACATACCAAAAGTTAAGGCTGCAATTGAAGCTATTCTGAGGTCTTGCCATAGAACTTATAGTCAGGCTCTTCTAACTTCTTCAAGGACCACTATAGGTAATATCTTACAGCTTTGCAGTTTTCTTAGCTTAATACAGGAAGATTATCTTGACATTTTTGGACTTTTTATGTGTCATCAAGTGTTCCTAATCTGAAGTATGCAATTCTTTTTGTTATTGTATCTTTTAGTCGAAGGTCATTTCTTTCTGGCTGTTCAACCTTGAACTATTGGTTCTCATAAACAGGTAGAAACCTACTTTGCAGACAATACTATCTAGACAAATAAATGACTAAACCTAACGTGACCGTCTGTATAAGGGAATGGGCTGGTAATGTAACTGGTATTCCTCAGTCTATTCTTAATCTTTTTGTAGATTTCTTTCTAGGGACACCTATTATTAAGGGATTTCTCATTCTCAAAGAGATGGGATTTCCCACTTTCCTGCTGACTCAATCCCAATGGATTTGCTTTTCGGGGGTTGTGGTGTGTGTAAGCAAATGACATTTTGAATCATTGGACTTCCACTTATATCCAACCTCAGCTGACGAAGAATACCAGTCTCTCCGTTAGTGCGCTAGCTACCACTTTCATTACCTCTTGTGCTAGGTATAACCTACCTGGGGGAATACCAGTAATAATGGTAGTGATTTTGAAAAGAATTAACTAAAAAATCATCAGCTTCCTTAATCAGGATACGAAAGTTATACTAAAAATGCACCTTTGAACTATAGTAGGTTTTATTGTGATCAAAGCAAAGTCAACCAGTATTGTTTCTGCGTCTTCTGCAATCAGGGTACTTCGGGTAAAATTCTCAGAATAAGGTTCCTTAAACAAGAAATTTCATCTGTTGCATAGGCTCTATCGTTAGACTGATTTTTGGAAAAAGCATCCTTGAATGCATTGGATGAATGTTTTTATCTTCTTAGTTCTGTTCTATTTCTGGTCGCTTTTACTGGTTTTTACCTGCCTCATGAATTGAGTTCAGTAGTGTGTTTTCTCACCAAGAAGCTACATCAGCATTTGGTGACCTTTAAACAATTTACACTGCCTTGTTGTTTTTCTATTGGAACAACTATGAACAATGATCATTTATCATGTTTGTTGAACATATATTTGGCATGTAAAGCTTATATTGACATACAACCAACCTTATGTATGCACTGTTGATTGAAACTTGTTATTCAGTAACTATGCCATATGTCTGCTTTATATGTTTCCTGAACTTCTTCTATAAGTTTCTTAAATGTTCTTCTCAAACTGGACGTACAACTAACAAGTAGTTCTCCAGATGCTGCTACAAAAGAAAAGTCTCAAGGGTATCTTTTTCGCTCGGTGCTGGAGTGCATACCCTATCTGATAGAAGAAGTTGGCCGAAGTGATAAAATTACAGAAATTATCCCTCAACATGGCATTAGTATTGATCCTGGTGTTCGTGAAGAAGCTGTGCAAGTTCTGAATCGGATTGTGAGACACCTTCCTCATCGCCGCTTTGCAGTTATGAGAGGGATGGCAAATTTTATCCTACGTCTTCCTGATGAGTTCCCTCTTCTCATTCAGACATCATTGGGACGCCTTCTTGAACTCATGCGTTTTTGGAGAGCTTGTCTATCAGATGATAAGATAGAACGAGATGCTCTCGACTTAAAGCGTTTACAGAGAAATGAGGGATTGAAGAGGTCTTCATTTCATCATTCCCAAGAGGCGATTGAGTTTCGTGCTTCAGAGATAGATGCAGTTGGTCTTATATTCCTTAGTTCTGTTGATAGTCAGATCAGGCATACTGCGTTGGAGTTGCTGCGATGTGTGCGTGCTTTATGTCATGATATACGAGTGCTTGCCATGCTTGAACGACCAGATAATATCTTGAAAAATGAACCCGAACCCATATTCATTATTGATGTTCTAGAAGAGAATGGGGTGCGTGACACATTCTTACTTCATTGTGTTGTTTTGTTAGATTCTGCTTCATTTTCATTCCCTTAAGATTTAAAGTGAGATACCAGGTTCAATTGAGGGCACTATTTTGCAGGATGATATTGTTCAGAGCTGTTATTGGGATTCTGGACGACCCTTCAATCTGAAACGAGAGACTGATGCTGTACCGCCTGATGTGACTCTCCAGTCTATGCTATTTGAGATTCCTGATAAGAACAGATGGGCTCGATGTCTAAGCGAGATTGTCAAATATGCTGCTGAGCTATGTCCTAGCTCTGTTCAGGAAGCAAAGTAAGCAAATATCTCTGTATTTGCCCATTTGGCTATCAAATGTGCGTATGTCTCTAAGCTTTTATATTAATGTTATATTATGAAAAATAGCATAATCAAGGGAGGCAAGACCTATTGAATTAACATGAATTTCAACTAACATGTGCCATTACAGAATGAACAAAATGGCCTTCGTTGATATTGTTAATAACATGCTTTATTCAGTCATACTGATCCCTGGTGTTTGTTTACATTTCAAAAGTTAACTTATGTGAAAATTTAAAATAGAAGAAAGAGGACTTCAATTTAACATTTATTTGCAGATTAGAGGTTATTCAACGTCTTGCTCATATCACACCATCCGAGTTGGGTGGAAAGGCTCATCAGTCGCAGGACACAGACAATAAGCTGGATCAATGGCTCATGTATGCAATGTTTGCGTGCTCATGCCCACTGGATATTCGAGAGGGTGGGGGTTCAGCAGCAACGAAAGAACTATTCCATCTGATTTTTCCTTCCCTTAAAGCTGGTTCTGAATCACATATAGTAAGTATTGTCTGCCCATAATCTTTCAATATGTTATTCTCAAACAAGTGTCTGATTCTTTTTGTTCCAGTTTTACGGTTGAGAAGTTAAGAGTATAAGAAAATAGCATAGCACTTTATTTGATAATATGGTTTAGATTATTTTAGAACCAAATGATTTCAGGATACACTTTTATTGCAGTAGAAATGAGTCAGCACCATGGTCTAAAATTTCGACCGAAACACCGAAATTTCGGTCAAAATTTTGGATTTCGGGGGGTTCCGAAGCGAAATCAAATCTTCGATCCAATTTTGCAGAATATCTTCCAAATTTCGACCGAAACCGAAATTTCGGCCGATTTTTTTTTTTATATTTTTAATTTTTTTTAAAAATCATATAATTAGAAAATTATATTTATAAGCATAATAAGGATCGAAGCCACATGATATGTGTTTACCTTGGACACAGTGGATACTCAGTGGATACAATGCCACACCAACCCTACTCATATCCTTTGCCATAGGTTTATGTTACTACTCCTGTCGAGTATGTTGGGGTTTTTCAAGATTCAACGCTAGAAGGATATTATTATCATCATTATATGCAGTACTACCAATATTCCATGTTATGGGCGGAATATTGTCAACATATAACTAATAATTTTCACTTGCAATATGAAAGTAGAGGCAGGACGAATACTAGTGATAGAGATTTCGATCCTCCTAGAAACTTGATGTGGTATTGAGTAGTAACTTTTACTTAAATCTTGGTACATTTTATTTTAATGAAGTTCCTATGAGATTTGGTTATTATCTTACTATCAAATTATATTTATTTCATATTTTTTGCAACAATTTTTAGTTATATTATTTAACAAATTCATTATCCATATATTATATATAGAATATTATTGATGTAAAAGATGCATAAAAATGATAATTAAAGTTACCCAAAATTTTATTGCAAATTTCCAAATATTTTTATAAATTTCCATGATTTTTTTAAAATCGAAACCAAAATTTTGAATATCCCCGAAATTTCCATCGAAATTTCCGTAAATTTACTACATCGATATCTACCCCGAAACCGATATTTAAGACCTTGGTCAGCACAACCCTGTCAAGCTGAAAATATTAAAGATATAAAGTCGTCAAGTGAATACATAATAAAGAGATTCTTCAAATTGACATATATATTGAAGTGGTAAGTAGCTCCTAATGTGTACTTAAAGTCACATGCACTAATGCTGCTGAGTTGTCTGAAACGAAGTCCGGGATTAGCATGTGAAAAACCTAAAATGCAATACCAACATATTTTCATGAAATGGAAAACATGAAATCAGATCAAATGCTAGAGCTTTCCAGAGCAAGTATACACCCTCTTTATTATTGTATGAAGACTCCTCCTTTGGTAATGAAATTGAAGCACTGAAACTTGGGTCATAATCATGTGTGTTCACTGGAAAATTCTTTTAGTAATTGTCCATTTGAAAAAAAGAACATTTTTTTGTCACAAAATTCTCAGTTTTCTGAGAATGTTTTTATATTACACTTTTTAGCTGGGGGAACATTTGTCTCTAATGTTCTGCTAGTTGAAAATTTCAAACGTGTGAATATAATGATCCATGAACTAAATAAAGTGGTTTTGTTGTATGCTGTGGCATATTATGCTCAGATTGACATTATATAAGAACTCCTGAACAGACGTAATGGCCAATCTCCATTTTATCTGCTAAACTAGCACCCTGACCACCCAAAAAAAAAAAAAGAGGAGACCCAAAGATATGTTGTTTAACATATATTATTTTGCCCCCTGCAGCATGCAGCCACCATGGCCCTTGGTCACTCACATCTGGGTATATGCGAAGTAATGTTCAGCGAGCTCGGATCTTTTATAGATGAGGTTTCTCTAGAAACAGAGGCAAAACCGAAATGGAAGGTACACTTCATGATGGAACTCCATAGAACAACATTGTTCAGATTTTCTTGCTACTTCTTTGTTCTTAGTCTCCTTTTTACTAGATACTCTCTGCTCATCTCTTTTTGGACCCAAGGAGGCATTCCTTGGTGGCTTGAATAAATCCGTGAGAATGGAATTACATTTGTACAATTGAGTGAAAATATCTATGTGATTGGTCGTCTATTAAACAACTACTAAGGGGAGAATCATTTTCATTCATAAAATTATGTAAACGTAAAACTTATCATTAATTGTCATCGTACTGCTAATAAGGAGAAACCTTGTCACATTCCCTTTAAACTTGGGTTTCATTTCCGGAAAAGTGAAAACTAAATTTTGTATGTACATTGTGTTTTTATTGCTTCGATTTCTTGTGAAATTGATTTTAGTCTTTTTGGAATTGAGCAGCAGAGTCAGAAGTCCCGCCGTGAAGAACTTCGGATTCACATTGCGAATATATACCGCACAGTTGCTGAAAAAATATGGCCTGGCATGCTAGGTCGCAAACCAGTTTTTCGCCTTCATTATTTAAAGTTCATTGAAGAAACAACTAAACAGATTTTGACAGCACCTACGGAGAGTTTTCAAGATTTGCAACCTCTTCGATATGCACTTGCTTCTGTTGTAAGATCTTTGGCTCCTGAATTTGTTGATTCAAAATCAGAGAAGTTTGATATTAGAACTAGAAAGAGACTTTTTGATCTCCTCCTTAGCTGGGGTGATGACACAGGTAGTACATGGAATCAGGATGGTGTTAGTGATTACCGACGTGAAGTTGAACGGTACAAGTCCAGTCAGCATTCACGGTCGAAAGATTCTATTGATAAACTTTCATTTGATAAAGAATTGTCTGAACAAGTTGAAGCAATACAATGGGCTTCTATGAATGCAATGGCTTCACTGTTATATGGACCATGCTTTGATGACAACGCGAGAAAGATGAGTGGCCGGGTAATTTCTTGGATCAATAGCCTTTTTATTGAGCCTGCACCAAGGGCACCATTTGGCTATTCACCAGCTGATCCCAGGACTCCATCTTATTCGAAATACACTGGAGATGGCGGGCGAGGAGCAACTGGTCGTGATAGGCATAGAGGTGGTCATCATCGAGTTTCTCTGGCAAAACTGGCTCTGAAGAATCTGCTCCTGACGAATCTGGACCTATTTCCCGCCTGCATTGATCAGGTAACAATGAAGTCATGTAGATTTCGAGAACAGTCAGTTTGCATGTTTTCCGACACTTTTTCCACACAGCACGGTAGTTGTTATGATGTTCAGAACAACAATTCAAATGATGGGATCACGTAGTATGTCAAGTGCCAACACTCAGATTTTGAACGAGCAAAACACGTGTATTGTGGCTTTGGCCTTTGTTTAATCTACTATAATCACATTTGAGCATCTCATGCTTATACCTCTCTGATATTTTCTGCCTAAGCACATCCAAATCATGTGATGCTGGTAACTCAATATGATGCGAAACGTATTCAATTCGTGGTGTTTGTTCTGTTGCATTTATATCCTCCTCTTTCTTGCATCTCTATTTCTAGTAGTTGAATATTTTTGCTCTTGACTCACTAATAAGCTTATTGTTTATTTCAGTGCTATTATTCTGATGCTGCAATAGCTGATGGCTACTTCAGTGTGTTGGCTGAAGTATACATGCGTCAAGAGATACCAAAATGTGAAATTCAAAGGCTTTTGAGCCTGATCCTTTACAAAGTGGTCGATCCATCTAGACAAATTCGTGACGATGCTCTTCAAATGCTTGAGACACTTTCCGTCCGTGAATGGGCTGAGGATGGTGGTGAAAGCTCAGGAAGCTATCAAGCTGCTGTTGTTGGCAACCTACCGGACTCTTATCAACAGTTCCAATATAAACTTTCTTGCAAACTTGCTAAAGATCATCCAGAATTGAGCCAACTTCTATGTGAAGAGATCATGCAAAGGCAACTTGATGCAGTGGACATAATTGCACAACATCAAGTTTTGACCTGCATGGCTCCATGGATCGAGAACCTGAATTTTTGGAAACTAAAGGATTCAGGCTGGAGCGAAAGATTGCTGAAAAGCCTTTATTATGTGACGTGGCGTCACGGGGATCAGTTTCCCGACGAAATCGAGAAGTTATGGAGCACAATAGCTAGCAAGCCAAGGAACATAAGTCCGGTTCTGGATTTCTTGATCACGAAAGGGATTGAAGATTGTGATTCAAATGCATCAGCTGAAATAAGTGGAGCCTTTGCCACATACTTCTCTGTTGCCAAGAGGGTTAGTTTATATTTAGCTCGGATTTGCCCACAGCGTACCATTGATCACTTGGTTTACCAATTGGCTCAGCGGATGCTTGAAGATACTGTGGAACCCTTGAGACTTGGTACAAATAAAGGGGATACTGGGGGAGGCATCATCTTGGAATTCTCTCAGGCGCCTGCAGTGGCTCAAATCACCTCTGCGGACAGTCAGCCTCACATGTCACCGTTACTTGTCCGTGGGTCCCTCGATGGGCCACTGAGAAACACCAGTGGGAGTTTGAGTTGGAGAACAGCTGCTGTTGGCGGGCGAAGTGCTTCGGGTCCGTTAACTCCTATGGCTCCAGAAATGAACATTGTCCCGGTAACCGGTGCTCGGTCTGGGCAACTTTTACCAGCATTGGTTAACATGTCGGGCCCGCTAATGGGGGTGCGAAGTTCAACGGGAAGCTTAAGAAGTCGCCATGTGTCCCGGGACAGTGGTGATTACCTCATTGACACTCCTAATTCGGAATTAGATGGATTGCACTCAGGAGTTGGAATTCATGGTGTCAATGCTAATGAACTTCAGTCGGCATTACAAGGCCATCAGCAGCACACATTGATGCAGGCGGACATTGCACTAATTTTATTAGCTGAGATTGCCTACGAGAATGACGAAGATTTTCGGCAGCATTTACCGTTGCTATTTCATGTAACTTTCGTCTCGATGGACAGTTCAGAGGATATCGTGTTGGAACACTGCCAACACCTTCTTGTTAATCTTCTCTATTCTCTTGCTGGTCGACACTTGGAACTTTACGATGTTGAGAATAGTGATGGAGAGAATAAGCAGCAGGTTGTGAGCCTGATCAAATATGTCCAATCAAAGAGAGGTAGCATGATGTGGGAGAATGAGGACCCCACAGTCGTGAAAACTGAGCTCCCGAGCGCAGCACTCTTATCCGCTCTCGTCCAAAGCATGGTGGATGCAATCTTTTTCCAAGGAGATCTTAGAGAAACTTGGGGGGCAGAAGCACTTAAATGGGCTATGGAATGCACATCGAGACACCTGGCATGCCGGTCCCACCAGATATACCGTGCGCTACATCCGCATGTCACAAACGATGCATGTGTATCTTTGCTTCGTTGCCTCCATAGGTGTCTCGGTAATCCAATACCGTCGGTTTTGGGTTTCATTATGGAAATTTTGTTGACTTTGCAGGTGATGGTGGAAAATATGGAACCCGAAAAGGTAATACTCTACCCACAGCTTTTCTGGGGCTGCGTTGCCATGATGCACACAGACTTCGTCCATGTATACTGTCAAGTCCTTGAGCTTTTCTCTCGGGTAATCGATCGTTTATCGTTCCGGGACACGACAAATGAAAACGTGCTTCTTTCAAGCATGCCACGTGATGAGCTGGACGCTAATCCATCAGATATTTCTGAATTTCAACGTATGGATTCCAGGAACATCCCTGAAGCAGCAAAACTACCGGCATTTGAAGGCGTACAGCCTCTTGTGCTTAAAGGGTTAATGTCCACAGTCAGCCATAATGTTTCCATTGAAGTTCTATCTCGAATAACGGTCCCTTCATGCAATTCCATCTTCGGTGATGCAGAGACGCGTCTATTGATGCATATCACAGGATTACTCCCCTGGCTTTGCTTACAGCTCATCCAGGATGCCGCTCTGGGACCCGCTTCGCCACTTCAGCAGCAGTACCAGAAAGCTTGTACAGTTGCAACCAATATAGCAATCTGGTGTCGAGCAAAATCATTGGACGAGCTAGCAACTGTATTCATGGCTTACGCCTCTGGAGAGATTAAAGGCACAGAAAATCTTCTTGCTTGTGTGTCACCATTACTATGCAACGAGTGGTTCCCTAAACACTCGACTCTGGCTTTTGGGCATCTTCTGAAGCTTCTAGAAAAAGGGCCCGTTGAATACCAACGTGTTATACTTCTTATGCTGAAAGCTCTGCTTCAGCATACACCGGTGGATTCAGCTCAGAGTCCACATATGTATGCAATTGTATCTCAGCTGGTGGAGAGCACTCTCTGCTGGGAAGCTCTTAGTGTTCTAGAAGCACTATTACAGAGCTGTAGTTCTTTGCCCGGGTCCCACCCGCACGACCCGGGATATTTTGAGAATGGATATGGTGGGTCCGAGGACAAATTTCTTGCTCCACAGACCTCTTTTAAAGCTCGAAGCGGGCCTCTGCAGTTTGGATCTGGCGTAGGATTCGGGCTGGGGGCCACAACTTCTAATGCAAATGAATCTGGTATATCAGCTAAAGAGTTAGCTCTGCAGAATACACGTCTGATGCTCGGTCGGGTTCTTGATAGCTGTGCACTTGGTAGGCGGAGAGATTACAGACGGCTGGTTCCATTCGTAACAACCATTGGAAACCCGTAAACTACTGTAGAGTTGTCGATGGGCTGGGAATACCGTTAACCAAGTCCATACCCTTAAATTATCCAATATGCTGTATGTTGCACCTGACCCAACCCGGTTGGAGATCTGCCAAGTCTGTGGGGTCCAGCGGGTATTGTTTTTGTCCTGCACTCGTGCTTATGTTGTTTGTTAGCTACAGTCTATGTAAATAGGTATTTGCTTAGATATAGCTATTGTGTTTATGATGCAAGTTTGATAAATCTTGTTTATAGCTCCTAGCCTAGCTTCATCCTTTCGTAATTATTCAATAGTTTTGTAAAAACATTTGATCTTTTTTTTTTTCTGTAGTTTTAATGGGGGTATGAACTATGACGTAGAGATGACAACGGGGCGGGTTTAGACGGTTTTGGAACTACACAATTTAGTCCTCATCTGAATCTGAACAGCCCCGGATAATAATAGGACCCGCCCCGAATGAGTCTTGACCTCTTCTGATGTTAGTACATTGATGTATCATTATTGCTGTACATTCAGCTCGACTAGAATGAAATGTACATACAGATATTTGTTTCCTTTTTTTTTTTGAACGGGCGAAACAAGGAGAATTTTAAAAAAATAATACAAAATTAAATCGAAATTAAGAAAATAATACACAAAAAAACAGTGTTCAGATAATAGCACATTTCGCGCCACGTAAGCGCGTGGAATCTGCCAGATTTCGCGCCACGTCAGCGCAGAATAGAATATGTATTTTTTTTTTAAATTAAAAGGCATTCCGCGTCACGTCAGCGCGGAATGGCAGTCGGTCAACTGACCGACTGACATTCCGCGCTGCCCGAGCGCGGAATAGAGCAATTTTTATTTTTTTAAAATAAATTTGGCCCATTCCGCGCTGACTCAGCGCGGAATGGCTAATATTTTTTTTTTGTTATTTATCTTTTGTTTTTTTTCCTTATTTTCCGCTCATTTTTCTCCTTTTTTCGTGTATTTTTGAGTTTTGACTTGAACATATAAATTGTAGACTTTCATATAGACTTTGTAACCACACAAGAATGGACTCATTTCGATACCCGAGTGAAGAAATATAACAAGTAAAAAATGACACATTAGAGTAATTTTTTAAAGAAAATAATAACGTTGTCTATGTTTCCGGTTCATTTTTCTCCCTTTGTCGTTCAATTTTGAGTTTTGACTTGAACACATAAATTGTAGATTTTCATATAAACTTTGTAACCACACAAGAATAGACTCATTTCGATACCTTAGTGAAGGAATATGACAAGTAAAAAAAGACACACATATACGAATTTTTCAGAAAAAAATATTTTGTTGTCGTCTTCGGGATGATTTTTTGACATTTTTTGTACATTTTCAGGCTTCGACTTCAACACAAAAAATGTAGATTGACTCACAAAGTTTGTAACGGTATGAGAATTGATTCATTTCAATATCCGAGTGAAAAAATACAACATGTTAAAACGGAACGGATTTTTCCGAAAAAAATATTTTTTCGTCATCTTCGGGATGATTTTTTGACCTTTTTTGTACATTTTCAGGCTTCGACTTCAATACAAAAAATGTAGATTGACTCACAAAGTTTGTAACGGTGTAAGAATTGATTCATTTCGATATCCGGATGAAAAAATACAACATATTAAAAAGGAACGGATTTTTCGGAAAAAAATATTTTTCATCATCTTCGGGATGGTTTTTCGACATTTTTTGTACATTTTCAGGCTTCGACTTCAACACTAAAAATATAGATTGACTCACAAAGTTTGTAACGGTATAATAATTGATTCATTTCGATATCCGGATGAAAATATACAATATGTTAAAAAAGACATATATATACGAATTTTTTGGAAAAAAAATAATTTTTCGTCATCTTCGGGATGATTTTTCTACATTTTCTGTACATTTTTGGGCTTCAACTTCAACACAAAAAATGTAGATTGACTCACAAAGTTTGTAACGGTGTAAGAATTGATTCATTTCGATATCCGGATGAAAAAATACAACATGTTTAATAACGTCTTTATTAAATTTAATGTATGTTTAAACCTGAATATCGAAATAAATCAATTCTTGCACCGTTACAAACTTTGTGAGTCAATCTACATTTTTGGTGTTGAAGTTGAAGCCCGAAAATGTACAAAAAATGTAGAAAAATCATCCCGAAGATGACGAAAAATTATTTTTTTTCCAAAAAATTCGTATATATATATATATATCTTTTTTAACATATTGTATATTTTCACCCGGATATCGAAATGAATCAATTCTTATACCGTTACAAACTTTGTGAGTCAATCTATATTTTTAGTGTTGAAGTTGAAGCCTGAAAATGTACAAAAAATGTCGAAAAACCATCCCGAAGATGATGAAAAATATTTTTTTCCGAAAAATCCGTTCCATTTTAATACGTTGTATTTTTTCATCCGGATATCGAAATGAATCAATTCTTACACCGTTACAAACTTTGTGAGTCAATCTACATTTTTTGTGTTGAAGTCGAAGCCTGAAAATGTACAAAAAAGGTCAAAAAATCATCCCGAAGATGACGAAAAAATATTTTTTTCGGAAAAATCCGTTCCGTTTTAACATGTTGTATTTTTTCACTCGGATATTGAAATGAATCAATTCTCATACCGTTACAAACTTTGTGAGTCAATCTACATTTTTTGTGTTGAAGTCGAAGCCTGAAAATGTACAAAAAATGTCGAAAAATCATCCCGAAGACGACAACAAAATATTTTTTTCTGAAAAATCCGTATATGTGTGTCTTTTTTTACTTGTCATATTCCTTCACTAAGGTATCGAAATGAGTCTATTCTTGTGTGGTTACAAAGTTTATATGAAAATCTACAATTTATGTGTTCAAGTCAAAACTCAAAATTGAACGACAAAGGGAGAAAAATGAGCCGGAAACATACACAACGTTATTATTTTTTTAAAAAAATTATTCTAATGTGTCATTTTTTACTTGTTATATTTCTTCACTCGGGTATCGGAATGAGTCCATTCTTGTGTGGTTACAAAGTCTACAATTTATATGTTCAAGTCAAAATTCAAAAATGCACGAAAAAAGGAGAAAAACGAGCGGGAAATAAGAAAAAAAAACAAAAGATAAATAACAAAAAAAAAAAATATATTGGCCATTCCGCGCTGAGTCAGCGCGGAATGGGCCAAATTTATTTTAAAAAAATAAAAATTGCTCTATTCCGCGCTCGGGCAGCGCGGAATGTCAGTCGGTCAGTTGACCGACTGCCATTCCGCGCTGACGTGACGCGGAATGCCTTTTAATTTAAAAAAAATATATACATATTCTATTCCGCGCTGACGTGGCGCGGAATCTGGCAGATTCCGCGCTTACGTGGCGCGGAATGTGCTATTATCTGAGCACTATTTTTTTTTGTATTATTTTCTTAATTTCGATTTAATTTTGTATTATTTTTTTAAAATTCTCGCGAAACAAGTTTACTATTGCATTGATACACATGAGCGACTCTCGGGGAGTATCATACACTACGAATTGGGGTAATTAAAATTATTTATATATATTATGCCAAACAATTCGACTCGAACCTGAACAATTTTTTAATAAATTATCTCGAGTTAAGAATTCAATAATTTGAATTATTTTATAAAGCAGATGTAAAACTCGTGCCTCAGCCTATTTTGTAGCTACCCCTTGTGAGAGTCACTCTCACAAAATGGTGTAAAATGATGAGACCAAATTATTAAATTATCATATGCTTCAGCCTCACAGTGAGACCATCTCCAACTTGCGCCAAAATGGAGCCATTGTATGGAGTGACATTGAAATATTCATATCAACATAGATTAATATTACATAATTATACAAAATTCACACAATTCTAAAACAAACTTACTAATATAAGATAGATAAATTATATCACCAAACAAAAATACAATAAAATAATAAGATAGATAGATTAGACAAACAACAACAATTTAATATTTTGGTAAACCGGTTTCGTTGTTGCGAAATATACATGTAGCCCGACTAAGCACAACGGAAAATTAAAATTTTAGTTTCTAGGATTTAAACATGTGAGTTTATTAATTCTACAAGCTTATCACATATCATAAGCTTGCGCAGCTCTACACTATTTATTTAAAACTTAAATAAAGAAGATCTTACCTTATTCGATTTTTCATAAAAATCGAAGAATTTCTTCTTCTTTAACGTAAGCTCCCTAGCTTGCTCCTTGTTCCTTAAATCAACTCCTTCATTTTTCCCTTTGATGAAGATTTCAAATTCCTCCACCAAAAACGCCTTTGATCAGATTCTTGATTCACTTCAGAGACCCAAGTGCTTCTCCTCTAAAGTTGATCTACACCCCGGATACCGACTCGTTTATAATTTTTAGCTAGGTTGATCTATAAACATTTATTCTAACTCTTAGGGATAGTGTATGGGATTAAGGTGAAAACATAAATTACTTTTCTAAGTATTTTGGAAGAATTCTTGAATTCAAGATCTTGATGAATAATCAAGAACTCAAGAACTTGTATGTGGAGAGAGATAAACGATTATCTATGCTAGAGGAACGAAATTTTTTGGCTTGTAAAAGTCATCATCTTATTTTTGTTCCATACTAGTCCTATTTATAGAATTAGGTTCTTGCAATTCTTTCTCATGTAGAACTCTTCTACATTAATCATTTTTCTTGTAAGAGTAGAAGACTAATTATTTTCTAAATAGAACTCTTCTACTTTAATTAGTATCCTCATACAAGTAGATTTCTATTTATTAGGAACCTAATCCTTACCTAATAAGAATTCTATTCCTATCTTTAAAAGGAATTATTTCTCTCCAAGAAATATAATTTCCTTCTAGAAGAAAACTAATTAAACTCCTTTAATTATTTTTCTTCCACCAAATTTTCGACCAAGGCTATAAAATAAGTCTTTTAATATTTAATCCACCATACTAGATTAATTAAAAGTCTCTTCCAATTAATTTGGGCTTACCCAATTAATTAAATGCTTTCTAGACTTTTACCAAACATCTTTTGGACTTAATTAAATATTCATCCAACTATTGATTAAATAAAAAGTCTTAATTAATTAATTAATCTAATTAATAAATATATTAATTCAACTACTTTGAATTAAATTTTCTTAGCTAAGAAATGAATTTGTCCGAGTATTGTGTGTGACCCTTTAGGTTCACCAACATACTAGCAATGAGTTCATAACCTTTATGATTTAATTTGGACAATTAAATTGTCTTGATTAATTAAACACTTTTAATTAACCATCTTATTATTTAATCTCCATTAAATATAAGATACCCACAAATCAAAGAAAAGTTTCTAGCTACTTATCTTGAAGACCTAGATGTAGGCGATTCAAAGTGAACCTTTCCAATCGCGCATTCCATGCAAATGAGATTCTTCCATCAACTAATTTTCCAATTGAATTAAGGATCGAGGAATCTTATTGGTCGAGATCCTTGCAAATTCAATCTTAATAATTCAAATGTGTTTGACTAGTGATTAATTAGTTCAAGAAACTCATTTCTTAATTAATTACTTGCCTTGGCCATGGACTAACTTAGTCTAACCATTTTGAATAGTATAGGAAATTCACTTGTTCATCTAGACAAGTGATGGATCCTTTGTTGCCAACACCAACCTCCATATACGAGTCACTACACCCAATCACCATTTCATATGTGTCCTTGTAAAAGAACTGCCACAGGAGTCAAAGTACATTGAGTCAATATACAAGATTACTGTGATGACTCAAATCAAAGAATTAATCTTGCACTATCGTGATTAAGAAACTCTTAATTCGATATATATAGAAATAATTCCAATTTAGAAAGTTTCAGTTAGGGTAATCAGTGAACTTGTTCTCAACAAACACCCGCGTATTTGCATTTGTGTCAACTACACTAATGTCTATAAAACGAGACATTCTCTAATTAAGAATGTGCATCATAGGGGCAAGTCTATCCGAATTATCAATGTCCCATCTTAATAATTCTATGACTTGGACGGTATTTAGAAAACACAGCCTTAAAGACTTGTTTTATGATATCCATCCAATGAGATATCAAGCCCCATAGCTATGTGTGAATTCTAGGAACTTCATCATACAGTTATAACAATATAAACATAAGATGAAGAAATGCCTTTTATTAATATAATGTCAACCAAAATTGTTTAATACAAGAATAGATAAAGAAAACATATCTAGGATTGGCTCGTAGGGCACTATTCTAACATTCGTCTCTATCAAAATTAGGAAAATAGTCACCAAAACTTTTTGATGCAGACGATGACTGTGGTTGTTGATTGTCGTGTGCTTCTTTTTTTGTATAATTTGTGTTTGTTGAGCTTGAGTATAATCACGAACCTTTATATCACTGATAGAACTCCAGTCACATTTCAATATTTTATCATCTCTTGTAAGTTCTTTATTGCAAATTTTTTATTTTTTTTGCCGCATCTTGAAGTGTTGTTGTCTGACTTTTATTATTTATATTACTAAATACAAAAAAATTGCTCAAGTAATATTATAAGGTGATAAAATATATTTTCTTGATGAATATGTAAAAAACTTAAAGTCCGGTGTTTTTTGTGAAATAATATAAAATAATGTGTAAGAATGAATTTATAAAGAAGATTTCTTTAGGTTTTAAAAATGGTGCAAAAGTTGCATGATTTTAATGTAATACATTGGAGATGATCTGAACTTGTCTAGTACTAATAAAATTAGGATTAGTTTGTAGGAGAGAAAAGGAAAGACAGACAATTTTATCTCCCCTTTTCTCTTGTTTTGTATCAAATATTAAAGCCCATTATAGTTTATAGGCAATGTGTTTTATCTTCAACTAGCGGTCGGAGCACACTCGATGCAAGTGCAAAATAAAAAATATTTTAACAATTTTTTGATCAATAAAATCGAATTGTTTAATATTATTCCAAAAAAAAAACTATAAAAAAATATTCATTTACCTTTTGAAAACACATAGTTTTCATTATAATTAATATGATACTGTCATATGGTTCTGGCAAGAATTTTATGCTCTCTAACAAAACATGAATGTAGACCAACATTAAAGAACCTTTATAAGTGAAGAAAATTAAGGATAATAGTCCCTGTCTGTGTGTACTGCAAATGTAACAAAGAAAAATAATGGTGATTTAGTTTGAATTTCGTTGGGCAATTCGGACTAAGTCAACAACCTAAGAGGTCGAACCCACACCTAAATAATTTGGGTGTTATAGACTGCATTTGAATTAAATTAAGCTACCTACATACCTATTTTAATAAGATCAAATCAATCGTAGTTCAAATTTATTATTTTTGTAGTAGTTTCGCCTGATTATAGATACGAAGTGAATATTTGTAACTTAATTGGTTAGATACAACCATTAACGGTAAACAACTCTTTTATAATATCTAATCAGCTATAGCAATTCCTATGCTTATTTGAGTTAACTATCTCATATAAATAACTAAGCTCAACACTCATTTAGGGAATAAATCGGTTGATGACTTTAGCAAGGCATAATTGAGGAGATTTCTACATAACAAGTAGTGAAGTAACTTGTTCGAATAAATAAATGGTAGTTAGTTAAACTAACTAATTAACAAATAATTAAATAAACACTTAATGATAATAGATGGGAGAGGGGAGGCGTACACCCCGGAAAATTCTAACGTGGATCGGAAATATTGCTTTCGGTCCATTTTACACCACACATTCAAAAAAGTGGGGTGATTTTCACACCCACCTACCCTGTGTAAACCACCCATCCCAAGTGTTTGTATGATGAAAAATGGACCAAAAACAACACTCCTGATCCACCATAAAATTATCCCCAACCCTAAGCGAAGCTGCGTGTGTGTATATAGAGTGTCATGGTATCTTATGGGGCAATTTTATGTCAGATCGGGTGCATTGACGCAGGTGTACTTAGCACCACACATTTGTTGCGACTGATTTTCATCACCCAACACCTATGCAAAAACCACTCACTCCACCACAAATGTGTGGTGCTAAATACACCGACTCTAATGCACTTGATCTGATATAGTCTCACACGTATCTTAAGTGCGTGATGAGGCTAGGTGGCAGCTTTTAATTTAGCTTGGTGGCAGTGAGAGTGAGACGTGTTATAAGTCCCAGCAAAACATCATTCTTCTAATTCATCTTATTTAGACAAATTAATGATTTGCCCCAGATGTTTTGTAGTCTATAAATTAACTCCATAACTTCTAAAATTGTACAATAATGCCCACACTTACTTATATTTGGAAGGTGTTTTATCTTTTGTCATATACAACTGAAATTCACCTCATCAAATGGGAAGTTATAAAAAACAATTGAATTAATAATGGGAGTTGATATTGACACTCCAAAAATTACTACTGGAGCTCCACTTTTCAGTATTTTTAGAAAGAAATTTGTATTGAATAGTGGAGTGTCAATAACACTTTTGGAGTGCCAATATCATTTACCATTAATAATTACTACATAAATTAATATTACCGTAGGGCTGATGGAAAACCTAAATAAATAAAAAGGACGCATCCATTACTAAATATATATGGATTTCAACGCTTCCAATCACCGCCGTCAATTTTCTTGATTGTTGTCGACAATTTATACCTGTTTATAAAGCAAATGATAGTGTGTTAGGAACCCAGGATTCCAAATGGGTGGTAAAAGAGAATATATATATATATATATATATATATGAAATAACCTGAGAATACAAATGGTAATTGACAAATTTTTCAAAAAGAGTAAAAGAAATATGAGGAGAGTTTGAAAATACAAAGGGAGATGAGAGTTCCTTTGCCACTTAATGCACAAAAATAAACTGAGATGATGAAATGTAAATTTAAAAGCTTACGGATGGAATTAAAAAAACTATTTGATAAGTTGCTGATCTAAAAGAAAAAGAAAAAACTACTTGATAACTCCCTTTTCTTCAACCGCCGAACGTGTATGCTCAGTCACTCCATTTAGAGTGGCGATTCTCTGATCAGGGTGTAAAGTAACAAATTAGACCTTTATTTTCACTAGCGACAAAGGCGCACTCGTTGTGTGTGCAATTAAAATGATCCATAATAACGTCATGATAGGAATATATTTACATCCAAAGTCGTTTAAGTGCTAATTTGTATAGACGTAGTTGTCCATTTTTAGTGAAAAAGAAAGAAACAATAGATTAGAAAAATAAGGAAAGAAAACAACAGCTACACATTTGCATTGCGACACATTTTCTGGAATGAAAATTAAAATATTATTTTTTAAATATAATTTTAAATATTCCCAACATTCTACACATTTATACTTAGCACAACGTCTTTACTTATAATCAAAATAAATATAACCACGTATCACAATCTAAAAAGATAAATTAAACTCAATAATTATTTTAAAATTATTAAAACGAAGAAACCATACCGCAAGAAATTAAGAATCAACCCTTCCTTTTCTTGCAACAAAAATCGTACGCGGCCACCTCAAAATTGGAATAGCCCAATTGATCTACTTCAAAAGGCTGCTTGGAAGAAAAAATGTTAGAAGATATGAGTAGTAAAAGTCATTTAATTAATTACTTCACATTTAACAAAATAAAAGTAATAACACAAAATCTATAATCTATAATCTATCATCTATATCTATAATCTACTATAAAAGTGTGAATGTTAGGGGATGATTTGCATTTCTTAATTTTTTTGTGAAGACTAAAATATCCCGTATGAATATGATATTAGGAAATAAGTAAAGTTAATTAAGTAAATAAATATATTGTATTAATAATTGGTTTAGTCTAGCATTCTAAAAGAATTAAGGATGTTCATTGTATACATTACTATAACTTATGAGTTACTATGTTTGATCTAGCTCGATTTTGGGGGATCGATCTGACTCAGTCTGGGTTACTTCGCATGACACATGAATGTGGTGACGAGATGTTGGGACTGCACTTGGACACTAGACCAAGGTGCCTATGTACCTCCTTGGAGGATCAAATCTAACGTAGTTCAAAGGTTTTGATTTTATTAATGGGTTTAAGGTCGTATATTGTATAGACTTTAGGGTCGTATGAAGAGTAGACCCTTAGGGTCGTTTGCATGAAGAGTAGACCCTTAGGGTCGTATGGTGTGTAGACACAATGTAGCCCTCATTTGTATATTGGGGTCGTACTTTGAGTCTATAGTTAAGGTATCATCGGATACGAGGCTAGCTCAGGAGACTTGAAAATGGAGATTGGAGCCCCTCATTATGTGTTGAGAGGAGGTGTTTATAGATGCAAGTGTTGTACGGATCTGACAGCGATAAGTGAGTCGCACCGATGATGCCACGTGGTGCCTATGAACGATCAGGATCTTGACTCGTATCTAGTGAACGACCTAACCCGGATCACTTAAAAACATGCGGATCTTCCATTATGGGCCGGTTTCTGGGTCTGTGTTGGACCTCACTTGCTATAACATTTCATTTTTGGGCTAAATACCATATTTTGGTATATCAATGTTCATTGTATATTAATTAAGTAAATAAATATATTATATTAATAATTAGTTTAATCTAGAATTACAAAAAAAATATAATGTTCATAATAAATGAGTTATTATATTCATTGTATATACTTTTACGTAATTCTCATCTACTTTTTAAATGGCCATGAAAGGATACATATTTGATGTTGCCTTCAGGACGTATTCTTTAATATTGGCTTCAACAGTTTATCATGGCCGTTTACTTCTGGGATATCCTAGTAATTACTTGGGAATTTTAAATTGAAGCCTAGAATGTAAATTTAATTTGATGCATTTCGTAGTGTGTATTGAATCCAAAAATCCGATAATTAGAGATGTTCCTGCCTACCGATGTCTTTCACGTTTCTTTACACAGTGATTTGCCCATCTTGCCTGCAGTAAATTATTTATTCTTTTGCTATCATTTTTTCCCCCCTTGTTTTCACAAAATTTTGTTCATTTATCACTTTGTGTGTGACATCCTAGCGCCATGCTAATCTTCTCTGTATCGTTCCAATTTTATTAGATGTCCCATGAAAATATTTTTCAATCTCAAAAATCCATTTTACAAACTTTTCTTTCCCAAAAAAATAGGATTAACAACTTTATAGACTAGAATATCCTTCATTTACTAAGCTAAGAATTGATTCATTAATTTCTTTATCAGAAGTTTTTTAATTCTAAAATTTTCAAATTGATAATGCGTTATATTACGAATTATATTTTTTATTATTAATTTTTTTTAAATATTTTTATATAACTATTTTTTTGTTTTAATATGGTAACTATCTAAAAATAAATTTTTTAAAAATTTAAGAAGATTAAGAAAATCTTAAATTTAGAATTACAAATAGTATCATTATCAATATAAAAGTTCTAAATAAATCGATATCTACAAAAAATTATAATTAACTAATTTTTATTCTAGATGCCTAAGGGAAATTAAGTCCATAAATTTATTAACCCTAAATATTGGGGATTTTGGAATGAAAGTTGGTGGAATGGTTTTTTTGATTAAAAAAATATTATGATGAGTTTTTTTATATAAAACTTTATTGTAAGAAACTTATAGTAATTTTCCAAAAAAAATAAACTTCAGGGTGAGGTTTTTTGATAGTTTGATATATAACAGGGGATCATATGTGTTTTGCCCTATGAGAAAAATATGTATATAGGAAATTAAAGAGAAAGAAAAAAAATTAAATATTATGATACTATCTATGGTTAGTATTAGCAACTTTTAGTATTTTTCATTTCTCTATTTTTAGTTAAAATTAAAACAATCTAATGTAAAATTTTTGAAACATACAAGTTTTCGTTGCTATAAGCAATTTTTTTATATTTCATCACAAAGTTTTCTAGGTATGTAATTTTTACATGCCTAATTACGAGGGCTAAAATCTTTATCAAGCTCCAAATGAAGAAAATGATCAATTAATAACTTCAACGTTTATTCAACTTAAATTTTATAAAATGCTTTTCCTGAAAATTTTGAGGAGTCAGACAATTCAAAACACATGTTTATGTCCAGTTACTTTGGCATGTACGAAAGAATATGAATCGTACATGTGAGATAAAAATATTAGATGACATGAACATTATCATTTATTTTAACTTTTTAATCATAAAAGGAAAAAGTATCATATATGATATTTAGTAATATAATATTAACTGACTTACAAGAATTGATTTTCATTAAATAGTCGACATAATGTACTAAATAGTTTAATTCTTCTTTTTAAAATTATAGACACGTGAATCAAAGAAATATACATATAAGAGAAAACAATATCCAAAAATCCTAAATTCATGAAAAATATAGGATTATGGCATAATCCAAAAATTCAATTAATTAAACAAGACTCCAACTTAAAATTGAATTCATTAGATGGTCAAATAAGTTAAGAAAGTAGAAAATAAAAACTTACAAGTAGGTTCAATAATTTATTATTTAAACGGCAACATTAAAAATAATAGATAATTAGAAAGAAGATCGATCAAAATGTAAAAAGGATGGGAATGCAATTAGTTGGTGCACAGATTAAGAAAAAAGTAAATGCTAAATTAATCAGTTTTTTCCGGTTGAATCTTTCTATTACATATGACAAATAATTGAAAATAATTGAACTATAGAAGCTTTCAACAAAATATAACTATAATGTGAAATAACATTCGGTGTAACCGTGTAAGTAATTTGAATGGATTATGCAATCTTCAAATTAAATTAGATATGAACCATGCATTATTCTTTGGTCAATATTATGTTTATATATTTTAATTACAAAATGATTGTGAATTTAAATGTCATTTGCTTGTAAAACAAACATATTATTAAAGTTAAGTAACTATGTTATTGAATACACGAGGTTAAAAAAAAATTAAGCAATCAAATTAACTTAAAATATACATTAGAAGAGTGTGCACTTTAACATATTTCAAATTTGATTGCTGATTACTATCAAGTTAATATTCCATTAACATTGTAAAGTTTATACATTACAATTTTATCTCAGTACTATCAAATTTATTTATTTATATATATATTTATACTATATTGTTAAATATTACAAAATTTCATAATAAACAAACATAGTAAACCACGTGCAACGTGAGTGCATTTTACTAGTAGTAATAAATATCTTAAAGAATGCATTTTGTTCCCGTGAAAGTCCTCGGATTCCCAAACCTATGTATGAGGTTTTCACTCTTTTAAAATTGCTCCATTACAACATAACACTAATATTTTGCTATTTAAAAGAGGAGAATTTCAAAGATTTTAAAGAATACAACACTATCTGTCCTGAAATTGCTTAACCATTTTCATCACTTTTTTTGGAGAAAATGTGGATGCAAATTGTGTCGCTCACTCATGGAAACGATTGTTACAAAAAATAAAGGTGCATGAGAGTTATTGGTGGTTATTGCCAGGTAGAGCGGGTTGTGGAGCACTATTTTTTTTCTCGACATTATCCAAAAAATTCAAAATGAAGCAATTTACCTTTATCTTTTCAGTCTAGTGTAAGTTGGATGACCATTCCATGGAAGAAACCGTTCACTATAAAAAAGAAGCATTTTTAAAATCTTTAAAAAGGTTATTTTAGGCAACACACATTTGACATACCAAGGTAGTTACTCTAATGCCTTGAGCCTTAATAAATAGTATAGATATTGAAGATAACCTAGGTTGCACGAGTATGGATACGGTGACACGGATACGATACGATACGAGTACGGCGATACATTTTTTTTCAAAATTTTAATATATGACACGGCGAGGATACGACCACTAATATATATATATATATATATATATTAGTGAGAAAATCTAGTTCTATTGACAAAAAAAATAAAAAAATCTAGTTATAAATGTAACTATTTGAATCCTCAGCATGCCGCCCCATCTTTCTTATTTTTGTTTTCTTTGTGATTTTTTCTTCTTCATCCAGAGTCTCTCAAAATTGCCAATGTTATGTCATATTTCCACTTTCATATCAATCTATTTTTTCATCTTAATATCAAATTGTCATTAACTAATCTACCATCGTTAGGGAGACTAACCTTTGTATTGTCATCTTTACCATATACCACAAAACTACGAACATTTTTATTGGGAACAATGTTGTTTTCGTCAAGTTTTTGGCTTGGACATGTTTCGGATATGTTCCGGACACGGTATCCATATTTTTTTTTAATTTTTATTTTTTGATACGCCACGTGGCGTATCCGATACGTATATATCCGAGGAGTATCCCACGGGTGTCGTATCCCCCAAGTATCCGACGTTGCATCATGTCATTTTTAGAAGTATTCGTGCATCATAGAAGATAACTAATCTCCACAAAGAGGGTGAGATTATTTTATCTCCACTTTCATCCATTCAATGATGAATTGTGAATTGCCATTTTGTCCCCGTCTTTTATTCCTCCCACCCCCCCATTTTGCCCTTTCAAAAACAATATATTACTACCCCATATTTAATATGTACTAGTAAATGCCGCACACTCGTTGCGTGTGCGAAATAGAAAAAAAATTTAAAAAAATTTATTTAGTTAAAGTCAATTTGATAATTATTTTTTGTATCAAAATCAAATAAATAAAACATAAAGAAGATAGTGGGAAAAAAAAGGTATGAGAGAGAAAATGAAAATAAACGTGATATAGAAAGATAATGTAAGAGAAAATAGGAGAGAGAATAAAATTTAGAGGGCAAATGGAAGTTATTCGGGACACTTGTCAAATTTTGAGTGGATAAAAGATTCACCAAAATTTGACAGCTCAAAATAGTTACTCTATGCCTCTTCCATTTTATATAATAATACAGAATAGTATAGATTAAATGAGGAATAGTGGCAGGATGCAAATCCTTCATTTCTCTCCTACGGCCGAGTAGAATTTAATGAACCCAGGTATAAAATTCTTCGGAAAATTCTTGTAAAATCGGGTCTTGGGCTCCACCCGTGGACCTTGTGGATGTGATTAATCCACATCACTTGTTTTTTAATTCAAAAAAATAAAATAAGTAATGTGAATTAATCACATCCACAAAGTGCACAGGTGGGGGCCTAAGACCCGGTGTATACAAGTGTTTTCCAAATTCTTCTATGAATTTTACACTTTCATTTACATTAAAAGAACCCACAAGAAATTTAGTCCTCTTTCGTTTGATTAAAAGTTGAGTAAAATTATTTGGTATTTTTTTCCAGTTAATTTAACGTCAGTTTTGGGTGTTTTTTTCTTTTTTGGATGACAAGGAAAACCCGCAGCCGCTACCCTTAGAGTGCGCATTGGGTAAACCCCGCTCCTGTGTAATAGCCTGCAAATTACATAAGAGATATAAGTCAACCTAGGTTGCCCATAGCTGATATACTCACATCAGAGGGGGCTAATAGGCATTCCCTCATGGGGAATCGAACCTATGCCCCTAAGGCACAATGCTCAGCTGCCCGACCAACTCCGCTGGGGTTTGCCCCCAACAGTTTTGGGTGTTTTTGCTGTTCAATTTTTTAATAATCCTATTTCATTTTTCTTATCTACAGGTGTGGTGGGTTCTATGCTATAAAGCACGGACACTCCGAAATTATTCCCAGAAGATGTCGGGCGTTTGTCGAACACGACACGCCTCCTTCACGTGTCGGACACGACTAATATGTGTCCATGGTTAAAAAATAAAAAATCAATTCGGACACTGTGTCGGACACGATCAAATGTGTGTCCGACATGGTGATACACGGTTGACAGTTTTCCTAAAAAATTAAAAAGTGTGGGGTTCCAATTGTAAATAGAAAAACTTAAAAAATCCTAATTCTAATTCTTGAGCATTTGATACTTTGATTGTATTTGTAATTGTTTTGTAATTTATGACTGTTTATATTTTTGTTTTGCATTTGTTATTGACTTATTGTTGATAAGTAGTTGAATTTTTTCAAACATATAGAGATTTACAAAGAAATAAGGAAAATACAAATTTAACAATACAAGTAAACAACATTTTCAAAGATTATTTTTCTAATAAATTATATTGAAATTAAAATCAATATCTAATTTTTGTTATATATATACACAATTGACATTTGTGTCGGAGCCGTGTCGTATCCTAATTTTTTTGAAAATGCCGTGTCCCGTGTCCGTATCGCTGTGTCAGTATCCGTGCATCATAGGTTCTATAATTTATAGAAGGAGTACAAGATAATTCGTAAATGAAAAAATTGGCAATGCTCCTTGATTAGATTTGGGACAAAAAAAAAAATTAATTGCTCAATTATGGCCAAATCGGCTACGAAAATGGTGAATTCCTTTTTTTTTTTTTGGTAAATAATGGCGAATTCTTTCCGAAAATAAGGCCTTGTTTGTTTATGTTTTTAAATTCTAGTTTCAATATTCTGGATCACAAAATTCTAAAAACCAATGATACAAACTATTTTCATCTAAATTCGTCTTTTTTCAATCTAACTCTTTCGATCCCCTATATAACTACACATTACTCAATATATCAATCATTTCACACAATTATTAAACAAAATCATTTACTCCAATCGTTACTTCTCTTTCTTTTTCATACTTTACAATTTTTAATTTATATTTTATTATTTCTTTATTCACATAATCATTATATAAACAACTAATCAATAATTCAACACATCATACGTCAACCTATCACCATTGATTTACCCATTTTTATAAAACATAAACAACACACAATTATTAAACAAAATCATTTACTCCAATCGTTACTTCTCTTTCTTTTTCATACTTTACAATTTTTAATTTATATTTTATTATTTCTTTATTCACATAATCATTATATAAACAACTAATTAATAATTCAACACATCATACGTCAACCTATCACCATGGATTTATCCATTTTTATAAAACATAAACAAACACTACACACATCACATCATTTTACACGAATCTCTTTAGTATGCATTTCCCGAGAAATTTTCAAAATTCTAATTCAAAAACTTAAACAAACATAGCCTAACTAATCTTCTTACCTATGGCGCGTCCCTTGATCGCTGTACACGTCGAACTCTCGGTAGAAGAGCGGCCAGAAAGGACTATTTTTAGCTGAGTTAGGGTTTTGAATGTCGTCTTGTTTATAGAATTGCTATGTAGGATTGTAGGTACTTAGAAACACATGTTTCTCACATAAGGAACGGCCAAAATAACGTTTTTTCAAGTCGGGGCAACAATGGTATTTGGATGATATCCTCAAAGTTATCAATAGCAGCAAACGTGTAAAACATGATAGATGAACAAATTTTAATCCAACTCCAAACAAGGGATAGATTATTTTATTTTCTAATCTTCAACGGTGTTTTTTTTTTTTTTTTTTATCGAAATTTCCACCGTCGACTGCATTGACTAATTTCCTCGTTGATTGGAGGCACCTCGAAGGGTGGGACAGCTGATCCAGAGTTTTCAATTCTTCACACCCAAGGCCAAGGATCAAACCCTCCCCACTTGGTTAAGACAGGGGGTTCAACGGTGTTTAATCCTCTAAGATGGGTTTATCTCCCGTTTTCTTATGGTCCATACCAAACTAGTCCTTAATCAATTATTTATATAAAAAAAAATTATATATAAAAAAAAAGAAGTTTTAGAATTCCCCAAACCCCTTCTTATTAATTACCAGAGGAAAACGAAACAAATTTAATAAAAAAATAAAATAAAAAAAATCTACATTACAATAGTTTCTCCAATGGCGGAAATCTTCAGTCTCCACCGCCTCAACCACGATGAATACACGACGTCGTTTAATTTCGGGTTCGGTTTCAATGCGGAGCCCGAAAACCCGGGACCCGAATGCGAGGATCCGACTTGCTTTTTCTATGGAGAAGACGATATTGAGCAGGTGAATTTTGTTGCGGATCTGTTTGAGTCACGTGAAATGCACGTGACGGAGGACCCGAATGGGGAGATGGGATCGGGCCGGGTCGAGGGTTTGGGATTCGGGTTTGGATTTGGATTTGGACCCGAATCTGATTCTGAGGAATTTGAGGTAAACTTAGGGTTTATAGATAATGACAATGATGGTGTGGATGATTTGTTTGGGATTGATAATGATTTTAGTATTAGTGAGAATCAGAGGGAAGATTTTGAAATAGTCCATTTTGATGAGAGGGAGGATTTGAATTCCTTGATTGATCAAATTGAGGAAATGTCATCAGAAATTGAGAGTTCACAATTAGGTGATGAGAATAATAATCATGAATGGGAAGTGCTCTTGGCAATAAATAATCTCGAAAGGGGTTTCGATTTTGAGAGTGTAGTAGGAAATAACGATGGGGCGGGTGGAGTCCACGGTATTGATCTCCCGGGAGATTATAATTTGGCGATGGGATATGATACCGTTTTTGGGCAATTACTGGAGAATGAGAATGCTCGAACGGGTAGTCCCCCGGCTGCGAAATCCGTGGTGGAGAGTTTGCCTTTGGTGGTGTTGACAAAGGAAGAAGCCGGGGGGGATAATAGTATTGGTTGTGCGGTTTGTAAAGATGAGGTTTTGGTTGGGGAGAAGTTAACTAGAATGCCTTGTTGTCATCTATATCATAGAGAATGTATTATCACGTGGCTTCGGATTAGGAATACTTGCCCTGTTTGTAGGTATGAGTTGCCTACAGATGATGAAGATTTTGATAGGAGGAGGAGTGGAAGAGGCGATAATGGAAATGATGCTCGTTTGGTTGATGATCTTGAGACGAGGTACAATTTTTAACTTTTGTGTTGAAAAGGTTTATAAAATGTGAATGTAGTTTTGGACGCGATCTAGTTGCTTTTATTGGTATTACATTGGAAGTGTATGAATTCATTGTTGAATAGATTACTAGTGCTACCAAGTAGTGATCATCCCATTAAAATCATAGTACAGATGGGTCGGAAGCTTTAACGTTGTTGCATCTTTGTTGATGATCTTGGGACGAGGTACACTTTTGTACTTTTGCATTGAAATAGGTTTATAAAATGTGGAATGTAGTTTTAGACTCGATATATTTTCCTTTATTGGTATTACATTGGGAGTGATATGGGTTCATGGTTGAATAGATTACTATTATGCAGTCTCTATTGCTAGGAAGCAGTGATCATCCCATTAAAATCACAGTAGAGATGAGTTCGAAGTCGACACTAATAACCCTATATTGCATGTCTTTCGGGCATTGTTTAAAGAACTTATATACTGGACTTGAATATGCAGTTAAGCTCTACAGTTTCACATTGTTGAGAGAATTGATGTGTTGAGGGATAAATTGTTCTCATTCTTAATCCAAGAACATAATTCTATCTATATCTTATATCATTTCAGTTTAATTCAACCAATCCCAGATTGTGCCTCTGGATCACATTTTTAAATTTGCTAGTGTATGTTTTAGCATAGTAATACATCTTGCCGACTGTTCGTGCATCTTTTTGAACATGTTGGTAGCCTGTCATCGTGTTTCTCGGGTTGTGGTCGTCGCGGTGATTCCTTCTCGATTTGTTTCCAGACATAGGTTTTAGCATTTTGTATGATTAGAAAGCCTTTTGCTTCTATAATTTACACGCTTATGTCAATGTACACACATTTCATCTTAGCTCTTAATGTTGACTTCCAAGTTCGTGTCACTGATTGACATTATTTTGCTTACTTCAAATGGCAGTAGCACTTGTTTGTTTTTACTAGTATATTATACGTGCATTGCACTTAAAAAGCATGTGAAATGCATAAATTTAACAATAAACAAATACTAAAAAAATAATAGGAGATTAGAGTGACAATGTCAAAGTTGTCACTAATTGTAAATTTTTAGTGGCAAGATTTTTTGAATTGTCACAAAAATAGGTTTTTATATGTTTAATAGGTACAAGAACACTTCAGATTTTTGAATCCCCTTGATTAATATTCAACTTCAGATTAATATATACTAATATATACTACCTTATTTTGATTGTTATTATTTAGCTAATATATGCTAATAGTCAATGTCTAAATAAAATGATAAAAAAAAATTAGTCTTTACTCATTAAATAATTAAAAGATTTCTTAATCATTCAATTAATTAAGTTTAATTAATAAAAATAAAAAAATCACAAATTAAAAGATAATTATAATTGACTTATTTTAATTTCTATAATAAGATGAATATTTTAACAAGATAAGTAAATAATCATCAATTAAATATTTATTACAATAAAAAATTAATTATCTATTATAGAATATTAACACTTAGATTATATTTTTATTAGGAAAAATTAATTATAATCTCAACAAATGATATTCGTTAAGAAGAGGGGAAAAAAAAAAGGGAAAACAAACCATAAAAAAAGGAAAAGAAAAGAATATCATTCATTAACCGCCATCTCTACATATTCAGACATGTACTTTGCATTATGATTTTCGTTCGCTTCTAAAGCAATCAACCTACTAATAAATTTTTTTTTGATAAGAGAACCTACTAATAAATTAGTTTTCACCATGAATGCTAGAAAAATCAATTTAGTAATTAATTTATCCATGCTATGTTGAGCAAAAACCTTTATACGTAGGGTTTTGTGCAGTTGCGCATGAGGTTCCTACTTGTGATATATATTAGCTAAATTATAACAATGAAAATAAAGTAGTTGTTTTTATTCTTTAATTTAGGAATTAATTATTAATATATATTAATTTTTATCCTTCTATGTGACATTACCTACAAGTATATACTACTTTATATTAGTTAAATAATAACACTTAAATAAGGTTGTGAAATTACAAAAAATGAAAAATAACCCCTTTTGGGGTTTAGGGACCAATGTGATACAAATTTAATACTTTGGGGACCATCGAAAATTGATAGTTTCGGTCACAAACCGCCGAAAAGGACTAAAGTGAGACGAAATTATTACTTCGGGGATGGTAGCGTAACAAACTTTAGTTTAGAGACGTAAGTGAGACAAACGTAATAGTTTAGGAACTATAAGTGACATTTTCCTAAATCATTACAGACATTTGATTTATTATAATTAAATATTATTTCAATCTTTTTCTACTATTATTATTACACTCATAACTAACTCAATCATTTCATATATCAAGTTTTACTGTAAAATCAATTTTATATCTCATCTATAATAGTTCCAACCAATTCCTAAAAATATATCCAAACAAACTAAAAAAGTCAATAATTTTACATGAATTTCTATAATACACATTTTTTGGAAAAAAACTCAAAATGTATTTTCGAAAACAAAAGCACGCGGAGCCTAAGTAACTAATGCGAAGTGATGTTAGTGTTTAATACTATGGAAACAAATTTTGATGTATTAGACTATTGCTTGGTAATGTAAAACAATTAATCCACCCATTTTGAACTGTCACTTTCTAAAGTAGCCAACTTGTCTTCATAGGTAGAGAACTAGAGATAATGTGCACCCTATTATATGGACATAGCTAATGTTGTGATGCCTTTGTCTGTTCATTTGCACATTTTGCTTCTGTATTTTGATCATGATCATACATCTACAATCATCACAATTTTAGGCAAACGTATTTCTGATATTTTCATAATAAAAATCGTTTTGCACTAAAAAGAAATGAAGAGCAATATTTGTTGAAAAGAGACCTTTGCTCTATGAATCAATACTTTCACTAATAAAACAAAACTTTCAAGTACATAAAAATCTTTAGAAATTTTAAAAAGAAAAATTAGTGTGAGAAAAAGCCGAGCCAAACAAGTTATCATTTAAGCCTAATATTAGTTTTTCATCAGGTTTGAAAACATTCTTCTAGTTTGGTTGGATTGTACTAATAAGTCGAATTTGAACGATTTTTAATCCAATCGAAATTTGACCATATAAATAATCTTACACTTACTTCATCATTGTTAATCGGTAAAGTCAAATATATAATCTTATCAAATGCAAAAAACGTTCTAACTTGGTCTATTATGTTCAATATATCAAGTTCAAACAAACTTTTAACAAATGATTTTGAGTCGAGTATCGAACGTAATGTTTTTAAGAAAAGACTGGTTCTTCAACATTAAGAACAAACGGTGTTTCGATCAAATCTAAAAGTAATATAAGAAGCTCCTTGCTTTTGTTTTGAAGGTTGAAGATCATTGGAGCCTCCAAAATTTAGGACTAATTTAGATATAAAGATTCAAATTCTAGCTCTGAAAATGAGATAGTAATATATATTGAAACTCAAAATATCGGATCATCAAAAAACATGATCATTGCTATACCATAGACTTTAAGGCCATGTTTGGACTTCAAGTTTTGTGAGGGAAAAATAAAAATAAAAAAGACCGAAAGATAAATCACAAAGTACTACTACTCTTATCTATCTACATCTATACTACTATAAAAGTGTGGATCTTTATGATCATCCAAAAAAAAAAAAAAACACTCTGGATCTTTATATGTTTATTCCAATAACGAAAAGACACATATGACCCGTTCTTAATACATCTTGATATTCTAAATCTAAATTAATTCAAATAAGAGTCAGGAAAAATTACACATAGACCCCCTTATTTATTATGTATTTATCAAAACTCCTCCTCACTTATTAAAATTCATCTAAACACCCCTCATGTTAAGAATTTTTTTACAATTACACCCCCTGTGTGGTTAATAATCCTTACAAATTTATCCCTATAGACCTTACAAATAAACCCTTTGAGGGGGTATGTTGATAATTTTCAATAAACGAATGCGAGTTTTGGTAATTACACAGTGAGGGGGCTTGTGTGTAATTTTCCCTAATAATTAATAAGAGTGACTCTTGCTATGCACCATTAACCGAAAAAAAAATGGCTGCCATACTCTCTATTTCACTAATCTCTTTAATTGGAGTTATCAATAACCCTTTCTTAATCTGCAATTATATACCGTTTATAAAGTAAAGTTATTAGTAATTTATAAGAGTGGCCCTTAATAAGCCCGTAACATTAGTCGTAAAAGATGGCCTCCAGCTCACTCTCTATTTCTACTAATCTCTTTCTCTTGATTAAAGTTGATTTTGGTTTTTATTTAACTCTTCCAGTAGGTGTTATTTTTCTTAATAAATTGTTAAACTGAAAGACCTTTAATATACCTATTAAATTAATATTGATAAGAAATTAACTACTTGGGTCTTTGTTTACTAAACCTTCTTTCTATAAATTGGTGTAATTAGGCCACGACAACCAAATTTACTTAGAGGTATGATGAGATGGAAGTTAAATGGATTTTTGTTGGAAATTTGGAATAGATACAGTGACGAAATTTCCAACTAAGATCAATTTTATCTACTTCTTTTCCAACAATTCTTCAACTGTAATTAACATCATTTGAACATGTTGATCATCTCTATTTCATCATGCTCTGAGTTTTGTGAAGATAGATGCAATTTTGAAATTCAATTAACTTTTACACAATGATAATTCCAAATTAGCTTAAGATATTTTATTGGGATAATGATATTTTTAGTCCCTGAAATAGACGAAACATGTCAATGTAGTTTCTAAAATGGAAAAATTAACATTACCACCTCTAATGTTCAAATTTTGTTTCATTTAAATCCTTTTTGAACATTTTTACCCTTACGTGTGAACACACATTATGAATGTCTTTATTGTCTATTTCAGGGATTATAAATGTCTTTATCCTCTATTTTCTTTTAAAGTTAAAATTTAGCATTTATCAAGTATCAAGATATAACTCTAAAACTTGTATTTCTCACTTAAAGTATGTATTATTCGATCATATATTCATCCATAAGCTATGTCAAATTATTAAACAAATATTTAGAAAACCTATTTTTGTGATTCCTACTCCGTCCTATTTTGATTAATATTCCACTTCAGATTTCAAATACTCCTACCCAAAAACAGTCCAAACTTCCACCTAGTAAGCGTAGGGCAGTTAAAGCTATGCGAAAACTAGCCCCACAGTCTCTCAAAAGAAAACTTCTTGAGATTACGGAATCGTCTCAAGTTGACCCCTCTCCAATTTCTAAGAAATCCACTTTTGTTTTGGCGGGGCTGCACCAATGAGTCTTCTTGTTTGGAATTGCCATGGGTTGGGGGAACCATGGGCAGTTCGACAAAAGGCGGATTTTATCCGCCACCATAAAACCCTTGTAATTTTTCCTTTCGGAGACTAAGAGTAAGAAAAATAAATTTGAACGTCTTAAGTTGCTTACCCATTGTTTTAGCTTTTGTCTTGAGTCAGTTGGTATTGGAGGGGGTCTCAGTTTGTTGCGTGATAAGAGTCTCGATGTGTCTCTCCAGTCCCATTCAAACAATCATATTGACGTCTGGATTTCTCCTAAAGAGGGTATTCCAGGATGGAGATTTACTGGATTTTATGGGGAGCCGGAGGTGGCTAATCGTGTTAGGGGCTGGAAGTTACTAGAGAGGTTGAGGTCACTGGGCTCGAATCCTTGGCTTGTGGCAGGTGACTTTAATGAGATTGTTTCGCAGAGAGAGAAAGAAGGGGGCCCGGCCCGGCCTCAATGGCAGATGAGAAATTTCAGAATGGCTTTGGCAGATGCAAATTTACATGACCTGGGTTTCTCAGGGTATAAATTCACTTGGAGTAATAACAGGGACTATCCTAATACAGTGAAAGAGCCCATACACCAGGCGTGTGGTAATTCAGGGTGATGTCAGGCCTTTCCAAATTCAAAGGTGGCACATCTGGCCTTGGTTTATTCCGATCATTTTTCACTTAAGATTAAGTTGGACCCGCCAGCGAGAAATAGAGTTAGAAGACGTAAGAAGCCTTTTCGCTTTGAAGCTTTGTGGTTGCTCTCAACTAACTGCGAAAGGGTTATTCGAGAAGCGTGGCAAATAGAGGGTGGGCTATTATTCAGAATTGTCGGGTGGGCTTACTGAATCGGGATGGAGAGACTACTGGACAGAGAAAACAGAAAATTGAGAAGTTAGAAAAGTTGATCTCAGATCTGCGAGAAAGGATAGAAACAGCAGCCAGTAAGTTGAAGGAATAATTAGCTCGGGGTGAACTCGAGGAAATTAGGGCCCAAGAGGAGGCTGTTTGGCAGCAGCGCAGTTGCGTTCTTTGGATGAAAGATGGGGACAGGAATACTCAATTTTTCCATGCGAAGGCTTCTGAGCGGAAAAAACGGAACAATATTGAGGGTATTCGGAACGAGCAGAGAGTATGAAAGGAAGAAGATCTGGATGTCCAACGAGTCATGCTTGACTACTTCCGAAATTTTTTCACATCGAGTCGGCCATATGAGGAGGATTTGATTGCAACTTTGGTGTAATTGAAAAACAGGTGACAGAGGATCAGCCAGCTAAGCCGCCCGTATTATGCTTTTGAGGTAAAAAAAGCCCTTTTTCAGATGCGTCCCCTAAAGTCCCCGGGCCCCGACGACATGTCCCCAATTTTGTATCAGAAATTTTGGCATGTTGTAGGGCCTGATGTATCCAGTTGTGTGCTGAAAATTTTGAATTCGAGAGATTTATTTACCTAAAATGAATTTTACGCATATCGTGCTCATTCCCAAATGTGACAATCCGGAGCATATGACCCAATTTTGCCCTATAAGTCTGTGTAATGTCATTTATAAACTCGTATCCAAAACCATTGCTAATAGACTTAAACATATCCTTAATAACATCATCTCTGAGAATCAGTCTGCTTTTATACTGGGTCGTTTGATTTTTGATAACATATTAGTTGCGTATGAGGTAAATCATCACCTTAAGAAAAAAAAACTTGGGGAAAGAGGGCTTAGCTACCCTAAAACTGGACATGAGCAAAGCATATGACCGGGTGGAATGGAATTTTCTTGAGAAGGTATTAGATAGGTTGGGTTTCCCTCGGGATTTTACTGCTTTAATTATGATGTGTGTATCTTTTGTGTCTTATTTTCTTATGGTTAATAGTTCACAATTCGGGTTTTTCTATCCTCAGAGGGGACTCCGCCAGGGGGACCCTCTGTCACCATATTTGTTTCTTCATGTGGCAGAAGTTCTGAGCAGAATGATTCAGGTGGCGGAGGACAAGGGGAATATTAGAGGGGTGGCAGTGGCTCGCACGGCGCCTAGTATATCTCATCTTATGTTTGCCAATGATACTTTGCTTTTTGTGGAGGCAAATGACCGAGCTTGTGATTGTATTAAGGGGTTTCTGCGACAATATCAGGCGGTTTCGGGGCAAGCCATCAACTTTGACAAGTCTTCAGTTGTTTTTAGTTCTAATACTCCAGATATCAGACAGATTGTTTTGGCGCAGAAATTAGGGGTACAATTGGCGGATAAACATGATAAGTATCTAGGGTTACCCTTGGTTGTTGGTAGGTCTCGTCGGGAGGTGTTCGATTCGATAAGGGAAAGAGTCAATCAGAAATTTCAAGGTTGGAATGCGAAGAGTTTATCACAGGATGGTAAAGAAGTTTTGTTGAAAGCGGTTGTGCAATCGATTCCAACTTATGCCATGAGTTGTTTTCAACTTCCGGATTGTTTGCTCCGGGAAATTGAATCAGCCATGGCTAACTTTTGGTGGCACAATCGGGATACGAAAAAGATTCATTGGTTAGCGTGGGAAAAGATGTGCATGAGCAAATTCAAAGGGGGTATGGGATTTTGAGAGCTTCGTTCGTTTAATTGTGCTATGTTGGCGAAGCAAGGGTGGGGGATTATTGAACATCCAAATTGACTTTTGAGTTGAGTTTACAAAGCTAAGTACTTCCCAAATTCTTCATTTTTCGAGGCGGGCATAGGCTCTAATCCATCACTCCATTGGGGAAGCATTTTGGGTGCAAGGTCTCTTCTTGTTGTGGGATGTCGGTGGTGCATTAGATCGGGCAGGTCAGTACGAGTCTGGAAGGATCCTTGGCTACCCCGAGATTATGATTACCGTGTTTCGTCTCCCCCAAGGCAATTGGAACCGAGCACATTGGTTGGGGATCTTCGAGTGGGGCTGAACGGGTGGTGGAACGAGGTGTTAATTCGGAAAACTTTTCATCAGAATGAGGCAGATACTATCCTTTCCATCCCCTTAGGAAGTGGCAAGAATCCGGATAGGTGGTTTGGCATTTTAACAAATCAGGGCTATTCGTGGTCAAAAGTGCTTATTTCGTGGCTAGAAAATTAGCAGAGGAAGCACGCTTCTCATCTTCCTCGATTTGGCCTTTAGGGGTTGTTAGGAATTTCATGTTAGATATTTTGATGATGACAATTAGGACCTTTTGTTAGACCCCAAAATATGTAAGTTTGTTTTCAGCTTTGAAGCATTAGATTTGTAATGGGCTTTGTTTTATTTTTATTCTAGATTGTTAGGTTAAGCTGTCTTAGACTAAGCGTCTGATATGTTCTGAGTGAGTTTATCAGAAGTATAGTTTGAAGACTCAAGCGCCTGAAGTCTGAATAGAGATGAAGATTCCAAGCGTCTAGAATGACCAGCTACACCAAGCGTCACCTTATGGATAGAAGTGATTCAAGGTTGAATAAGCGTCTATCAATGACTGATTTCACCTGAATTTATTTCTAAGTCCAGAAGGAGTTTAATGCAAATATTCTCAAATGCATTAAATACCAACGGGCATTTAATTCAAATGCATTAAATGCTGATAAGAGCATTAAATGTGATAAGCACTTTCAGACGTACGGAGAAGCCACCCTATTGGACTGTCAACTATTCAAAGACTGTAACACCAACTTTTGTGCAGCAGATTTTCAGGAAAAAGGACAAGTTGTTCACTCGCGGAAGTGAGAGACACGCGCTCTTGCATGTGTCAAACGGACACTTTTTCCAAGAATGCCTATAAATAGGACTTCAACAACAAGCCAAAAACACAGAAAACAATTATCAAGTCGAATTGCTGTTGCATTGAAGTCTCATTCCTTAAAATCTCAGAAAAGCCAAAACTTTCAAGAAAATATTCTCTTTGCTTTTCTCCAAATCTTGAGACAGTCAACCAATATCTCAAACATTCTTTTCGAAGAAACCCAGATTACTACTGAGATATTCCTAATTGTTTGAACTTTATCAAAATCAAACAAACCATTTAGAAAAACCCCTATCCAAGCCTCGCGATCTGTGTGAAGTCGAAGTTGGATACTTGCCATATTTCTGGGTGAAAGAAGCAAGGGATTGAAGTGATTTGGAGCAGAAATCTATGTGATCAAGGAGCTCAAGTCATCGACATCCATCTCTCCCTAATTTATAGAAGATTCTGTGTGATTCTTTGAGAATGATTTTAGTGGATTACCTCCAAGTGTTCGAGGAGAAGAAGGACGTAGTTGAGATTACACCACCCAACGAACCTTACAAATATTGTTCTTCACTTTACTTTCAGCATTCATTTTGTCATATCATAAACTGATAAAGCAAAACTTAATCAAATGCTAAGAAACTAAATACACTTTCTGTGACGCTAAAGCTTTCAAAGAGAAGACTCAAAAATTATTCCGCTGTGCTAACACTGATCAAAGAAGTGAACGCTTAAACCTATTTGGTTGTAGTATTCAAGTCTTGAAATCTAAGTTAACTTTCTAAAAACAGTCTTCGTTAGATGCTTCACCAAAGCGTCTATATTTTAAGTGAACGCTTAAGTCAAGTGTTAGATACTTCAAGCGTCTACTTTTCAAGCGTCCAAAATCCTTTTTAATACGAATCTTTTGAAGTCGAAAAAGACTTCAAGGTCTATTCAACCCCCCTTTCTAGACCCTTTCGTATGCCACTTGGGACCAACAGGGGTTCATCGAAACTGGAATTTTATTTGGAAATCAAAGGTCCCACCGAAAGTGCAGCAGTTTGTGTGACGGGTTTGTAGAGAGTTTTTTCCTACTGGAGAAAATCTTCTCAAAAGGAAAGTGGAGGTTTCAGGTAAGTGTTCTTTTGGTGAGGCTGATGGTGAATCCATCCATCATGTGCTTTTTGCTTGTCCGTACTCCCGTGTTATTTGGTGCATATCTGGTCTGCCTTGGCATCTTCTTTCTTATTGGCATTTTAGTACTGAACTTTGGTTTCATCAACTAGCTATTGAGTTGGATCCCGATGATTTTTGTTTGTTTTTGGTGATTTTTTGGTATATTTGGTATAGTCGGAGTTTGACTTGGTGTGAAAAGAAGACGATTGATCCTAGTGTGTTGTTTTCTCAAGCGAAGCTTTTTTTTGAAACTTTTCGAAAATGAGTGGGAGGTGAGGAATCTGGTTGTTGGCAGCCCCCATTTGGTGTCTTGGACTTTCCCAACTCATGGTATTATTCGGATTAGTTTTGATGGGGCTAATTTTGCATTGGATGGAGCAACATGGGTGGGTTTCTTAGCTCGAGATCATGATCGTAGGTGTATCAGGTGGGGGACTCGTCGATTTTCTTTTGTGTAGTCTCCGGAGTATGTAGAAACTTTGGCTGCCCTGGAGGCATTAGAGATGGCTCGTAGGCAAGGTTGGCAGCGTATTGAGCTTGAAGGTGACTGCGAGAATCTGATTCGTAATTTGCAATTAGGTGACCAAAAATTTTCGATTTTAGGGCCTTTAGTTGAGGATATCAAACTTGTAGCTTTATCTTTCTCTTCTTGTGTTTTTCGTTTCGTCAAACGTTCGGGCAATTGTGTGGTTCATTCTCTTTCTCGTTTAGCGTCGGTTGACCAAGAGTCTGTTTTTGACCTTCCTTTATTGGCAGCTTCGGCTTTGACTGTTTACCTTTCTATTCAATGATAGTACTACCGTTTGTTTTTAAAAAAAATAGGTACAAGACATAGCGAAGCTTTTTCTCATGTCTTTTTCTTTTTCCAAATGTAATTGTTAGTTATATTTAAAAGTTCAATTATTAAGTAAAATTCACGAGACTAAAGGTCAAATAACAAAGATATTCACATGCTTACCAATTAAACACGTAGATAAAAAAATAAGTGGTGTAGAATAAGTTGCAATCTAATTCTAGTTGCCATAATATAACCTTCAAAGCCGCAGAGAATTGATATCTACTTCAACTTGAGATTATAATATGACCATGAATATGAAGTTTACATTATGATCAATGAAGGAGTTTGTTTTCTAAATATTTGTTTAAGAACTCGACATAGCTTATAGATGAATATATGATCGCATAATACATACTTTAAGTTAGAAATAAAAGTTTTAGAGTTATATCGAGATACTTGATAAATGCTATATTTTAACTTAAAAAAGAATAGAGGATAAAGACATTTATAATCCCTGAAGTAGACAATAAAGACATTTATAATGTGTGTTCACACGTAAGGGTAAAAATATTCAAAATGGATTTAAGTGAAACAAAATTTGAACATTAGAGATGCTAATGTTAATTTTTCCACTTTAGGGACTACACTGACATGTTTCGTCTATTTTAGGGACTAAAAATATCATTATCCCAATAATATATCTTAAGCTAATTTGGTATTATCATTGTGAAAAAGTTAATTGAATGTCAAAATTGCATCTATCTTTACAAAACTCAGAGCATGATGAAGTAGAGATGATCAACATGTTCAAATGCTGTTAATTACTGTTGAAGAATTGTTGGAAAAGAAGAAGATAAAATTGATCTTAGTTGGAAATTTCGTCACTGTATCTAATCCAAATTTCTAACAAAAATCCATTTAGCTTCTATCTCATCATACCACTAAGTAAATTTGGTTGTCGTGGCCTAATTACACCAATTTATAGAAAGAAGGTTTAGTAAACAAAGACCCAAGTAGTTAATTTCTTATCAATATTAATTTAATGGGTATATTAAAGGTCTTTCAGTTTAACAATTTATTAATAAAAATAACACCTACTGGAAGAGTTAAATAAAAACAAAAATAAACTTTAATCAAGAGAAAGAGATTAGTAGAAATAGAGAGTCAGCTGGTGGCCATCTTTTACGACTGATGTTACGAGCGTATTAAGGGCCACTCTTATAAATTACTATTAACTTTACATTATAAAACGGTACATAATTGCATATTAAGAAATGGTTATTGATGCAATATTATATTTCTTGATGTCCTAAATTCATAATATAAAGATCATACGATTATGACTTTGGTTGGCATAAATATTGATTGCCATAAAAATCTTGTTCCTCTATGATTCGAAAGAGATTGTTCATAATGAAATTGTTTCCTTTTTCTATGTAATGAAAGTGGCAGAAAACGACATACTGAGAGATCAACTTCTACTCTCAAACTTCTCCGCACACCAACTGTTTGTATAAATTCCTCAAACAACATTCTAAAAGCCTTTCTCTAAGACGCTAACGTATATTTCCATATCCGTGCATGGCCGATCTAGGCCCCGGCCAACCGCCTCCGGCGACGGCCATAGGGGACCGAATGAATAAGAAACTGAAGAGGGTCTTTCCCGAAGATGATAATACGCAAGAGAATGACCAGGACATGGAGAGAAGGGATGAACCCACAACCAATGGAAGTCACCCAAACGTGTGGCAAACAACACAGTTACGGGAATCATGGGAAAGAAAGGAATCTCCACCAGGCTTCTATAGCGGCGAGGGCGAGGAAGATGACCAAATCAGAAGCAATGATGCGATGGAGGATCCTCATGACAAATCGGAACAAGACCTGGAGGATGAATCGCCATGGCCAGTGGTCATCTTCCAAAAAGATGAGATTCGGGAGATGGCTGCCCCGTACCGACGCGCACTCGCAGTGAAGGTTCTAGGCCGTACGGTAGGGTTTGCGATGCTTAAGCAAAAGATGAAGACATTATGGCAGATTCAATATGATCTCAAACCCGTTGATATTGGTAACGACTTCTACCTAATTCGATTTCACTCTAAGGAGGAGTATGATAATGTTCTCAACAATGGTCCGTGGATGATTATGGGCCACTATCTTACGGTTCGTAAATGGGATCCGGATTTTGAACCAAAAACAACAAAAATTCATTCAACTCTTGCATGGATTCGATTCCCGGACTTGCCGATCCACTTTTTCAATACCAAGGCTTTAACTCACTTAGGGAAGAAGATCGGACGATGATAAAAATCGACAAACACACCGAAGAATCTTTACGTGGAAGATATGCCCGTGTTTGCGTGGAGATTGATCTGGCAAAACCGATTACACCCTTTATCCGGATTAACAAGCGTCTCCAAGTTGTCGAATATGAGGGGCTGAACATGATTTGTTTTGGCTGTGGAGCCTATGGACACCACAAGGAAACATGTGGCGCCAGAAATTATAACAAGGACACTGCCCCTAATTCAGCTAGCGGATGAGCCCCTGAAAATCCTAACACTGCCCCGCCATCTACCTATGGGACATAGAATATCGTTCAACCGAGAACCCGCCGGACAACTCAACGGAAAACTACTGTCGGGGAAGGAAAAGAGAATTTGGAAAGTCCCCAATTTATTTTTGGGAAGGAGACAAACAAGTCGGGAAATGATTTACGTACCAAAAATAACCATGCTGGCCCAAGTAAGGGTAATAATTCCAGAGAAGGAAAAAAGCCTTCATCACATCAGAATAATAGAACAGTGGGTAGTGGAAAACAGCAGGTTACTGGATCACGGTTTGAGGCCCTTTATGAAGAGGAGGTAGTCCAGGAGCAAGAAGAGGAGGAGGAGGCCCAATCAGAGAGAACTTTCTTTCCTAGCCCAACTGGAGGCCCTAGTGACAACATCAAAGCCAAACCAAGAAAGTCTCACAAAAAAAAATACCCAAACAAGCCCACCCAAAAGTTAAACATAAGCCTGGCCCAAACACCTAAAATAGCCCAAGGTAACTCCTATCCTATTACTCACAATAAAATCAACCCAATCCCTCTCACCAAGCCTGGCCTGTCGGAGCCCACTCCCCATCAACCCAGTAACCCAAATCAACTGCCCCATGACCCGATCCAGCTATCAGACTCAGTTCAATATTATCCTAACCACATTACTGAGCCACCCGACCAGAATATACCATCGGACTTCCTGTCGGAGCTGGGTAATCAGTCAGCCCTCCACCCCATTGACAACCCCCCGCCTCCTCCTCCGGCATACTACAACGGGGATAAAACTTTAGAGGAAGACAACGACAGTAACTCCTCGATGGATGACGAGGAGGGCAGCTGGAAACACATCGATGGAGATATAAGCGTGGCACTTCGTCCACGTGACTTTGTAGCTGGGGATAATTAACCCAATTTTTCTCTTTCTCTCCCTTAAGCTTTATCTTTTATGTATGCTGCTTTGATTAATATCCCCCTCTAATTTAGTAAGTAATGAATTCTAATATTATCGTATGGAATTGCAGGGGTACCGGAAAACCCGAGTTGGTTGGCCTCCTCTTAGAGTTAATGCGTGTTCACAATCCGCACATTCTTGTGTTACTTGAAACTAGAGTCTCAGGAGATAAATCAGATGGTATTCTCCGAAGAACTCGGTTTGACAGAGTAGAGCGAGTTGAAGCCCGCGGGTTTGTGGGTGGAATTTGGGTGTTTTGGAATTCAAGGGATATTCAGTTAGAAATTCTTGACGCCAATGATCAATGTATTACTGCTATTGTTCGTCGTTTCGGGAAAAATGACTGGGTCTTTACAGCTATTTATGCCAGTCCTCAGTCGGAGATGCGTAGATATCTCTGGGAGTATATTACGAACATCGCTAACTTCATTCAGGGTCCTTGGATGCTTATGGGGGATATGAATGTGGTGACTAATAATTCGGAGAAAATCGGTGGAGCTGTGGTTGACTACAGGAAATGTCGGGATTTTATTGAGTGTATGGATATTTGCGGGTTTATTGATCTCAAATTCTCTGGTGATCCCTATACCTGGGCCAAAGGAGGGAATTCTCCCCTCCCCGAGCGTCTGGACCTAGCTATCTGCAACAGTGAGTGGAAAACAATTTTTCCAGCTGCTACTGTTAGGCATTTACCGCGTATTGGGTCTGACCACTCCCCGCTATTACTTACTTTTGAGTATGACACCGATCCTCGGACTATGAATAAACCATATCGGATGCAACTGGCTTGGTTTACTGACCCAACTTTCACGGAACTTATTTCGGATAAGTGGGTGGGGACGACTGGACATGCTATTCATGACCGCATTCGGGATATCAGGGAACAAACTTCTATGTGGAGTAAGGAGGTGTTTGGCAATATTTTCAAGCGTAAAAGGGAGTTGATGGCCAGAATTGAGGGGATTCAACGTGCTCAGAGTCGGGGGTTTAATAATTATTTACAGAAGTTAGATACGAAGCTTAAAAGGCAATACTTTGATACTCTTCGGCAAGAGGAGCTTCTGTGGAAACAGAAAGCTAGGGTCCAATGGCTTAAAGCGGGGGATATGAACACGAGTTTTTTTCATACAGCTGCAGCTACTCGACAGGGTAAGTCTAGGATCAAGGCCTTAATGAGAGATGACGGAACCTGGGAACATGATGTGCACAATCTTCAGAAGATGGCTACTAATTTCTACAGTGAGCTTTATGGCTCGACGGAGCCGGTCTTCTCCTACACTAGAACAGAGGGGTTCTCGTGTCTTAATTCAGATCAAATTGATCTTCTTAGTGCTCCGGTTACCAAGGAGGAAGTCAAAAAAGCCCTGTGGGATATGCACCCAACCAAGGCTCCAGGCCCCGATGGTCTCCCGCCTATCTTCTTTCAAAAAAGTTGGAGCTCAGTCGGTGATGCGGTCTTTCATACGGTGAGCACGGCTCTCCGCACTGGTATGGTAGAACCAAATATTAATGAGTCTTTGATTGTTTTAATTCCTAAAGAGCAAAATCCAACACATCTCTCTAAATTTAGACCAATTAGCCTTTGCAATGTTATTCTCAAACTTATTACTAAAACAATGGCCAATAGACTCCGTACTTTAATGAACTCTTTGATTCCTCAAACGCAGAGTAGCTTCATTAAAGGACGACTGACTGTGGACAATATTATCATTACCCAGGAGCTTATTCACTCTATGAATCTGCTCAAGGGTAAAAAAGGATATTTTATTGCAAAAATTGATTTTGAAAAAGCCTATGACAGGGTTGATTGGTCCTTCTTACGAAATGTGTTGGATGAGATGAAGTTTCCCGTGTCTTGGACCAACCTTATTTTGGATTGCATTTCCACCGCCCGATTGTCCCTTCTTTGGAATGGGAAGGCGACTGAATGGTTCAATCCGAAACGGGGACTAAGACAGGGAGACCCTCTTTCTCCTTATCTGTTTGTTTTTTGTGTGCAGAAGCTAGGTACCCTCATCGATAATGCGGTCAGGAGTCGTCATTGGCACCCGGTTCCGTCTTCCCGTACGGGTCCTAGAGTCTCCCACCTCATGTTTGCGGATGACCTCATTCTATTTGGGGAAGCTTCGGATACTCAGGCCCGTGTTATCAAGGATATCCTTGGTCATTATTGCAATATGTCGGGCCAATCAGTTAACTACCAGAAGTCCAGGATCTTCTTTTTGCCTAATGTCCCTGGGAATCTGTCTAGGGATATTGGTAGTCTTGCAAATTTGGAAATTATGCGGGATTTGGATCGTTATCTAGGTGCCCCACTTCACCACTCAAGACCGGTTCGTCAGAAGTATACTTTTATTGTGGAGAAAGTTCACAGGAAGCTGAAAGGTTGGAAGCTAAAAAAGCTCTCCCTTGCGGGCAGAACCACGCTGGTTAAATCCGTCACCGAAACCATTCCATCATATTTTATGCAGACTTCTAAAATTCCGGTTGGGATTTGTGACGAGATCGAGAAACTTAATCGTCGATTTCTTTGGGGAGGCACGGATGAGATGCGTCGGATGCACATGATTTCATGGGATCTAGTCTGCCAGAGTAAAATAAAGGGAGGATTAGGGCTTCGTCGGATTCGGGAAATGAACTTAGCTCTACTGGGAAAACTTGGATGGCAGCTTATTCAGAACGACACGAAGCTTTGGGTCCAGGTCTTACGCCATAAATACTTATTCGGTCGAAGTGGCACAAATCGGCGTCGGACTTCGCATACGTGGAAAAGTATTCAGGAATCTCTACCGATGTTAGAACAGGGCTTGATGTGGAAAGTGGGGAATGGTGACACAGTGAGGTTCTGGGAAGACCATTGGATTGGGGCTTCTAGTTTAAGACACAGACTCGGGGAACCTCTTAATCACAGCTCGGCTTCTCGTACCGTTTCTAGCTACTGGATTGTAGGGCAAGGTTGGAACTGGGATGAGATTGGGATCATCTCAGATGAGATCAAACATGAGCTCGACTTGATAGATATGGAGTGCTATAGGGATCAAGCGGATACACCTATCTGGCGTTATACCCCATCCGGAGTTTACTCGTGTAAGAGTGCGTATGAGGTCTTGACGGGGGCGAATTTGAAAGGGCAGGAGGAGGAGAACTGGCGTCGTCTTTGGAAGATTCGAGGGGCCTATAGAAGAAAGTTTACCCTTTGGATGCTCCGACAAGATAAACTTCTTACTGCGGAGAAGCTTCATCACCGTGGGTTAATCCACAATGCGGGATGCAAATTTTGTGGGCATATGATTGAGACTAATATACATGCTCTTCGGGATTGTCCTTGGAGTACCAATGCTTGGAGACAAGTCCTTCCGCCACATCAAGTCGACATGTTCTTCACTCTTAACCTTAAGGCTTGGGTGGACTGGAATATCTCGCAGCCGTTGGGCAATCAGGTAAGTAATGTTAAGTGGTCCACTACTTTTACTAAAATGGTAAACTTTGTTTGGCAGGAACGGAATCGAGCGTGGCACGACGAGGAGGGGTCTACGCCTCAACTTCACTGGCCTACGGTTATCCAACGAATTCACGAGGCTTGGAAACTAGATGATCATATTTGTGACCCAGAGATTTCGTCTAGATCAATTCAAGTTGGTTGGAAGAAACCTAAACCTGGTGAGCTTAAAGTCAATGTGGATGCTGCTCTATCGCTGCAACAACACCAAAATTCTACGGAAGCTTGTGTTGGGGGTCTTGCGCGCGATTCTAGTGGTCAGTGGCTTAAAGGATTTCTCGGTCGGGTCGACGCACATACGGTGCTGCGTGCTGAACTTTTGGCTATTCATCATGGACTGGAGCTGGCTTGGGAGTTGCATGGGCATGTAGTGTGTGTCGAAACTGACTCCAAGGCTGCCATCGAGAGTATTCGGGAGGCAACTTTCTCTCATCAAGATTTTGATGTTATTGCAAGCATTCGCAGAAGTTTAGCCAGGGCTTGGAAGGCAGACATTACTCATGTTTATAGAGAGGCGAATAGAGCGGCGAATTTCAAGGCTAAACAAGGGTTTACTCAAAACGTAACCACCATTGCGTGGCCTCTTACTAACCTTGAGGACTTCCTAGAACAAGATAGAGGGGAAGTTACATGGCAGAGAGTAGTCATTGAAGGTCCCGGTATGTCGGGTTAATTCGTTAGGGTCCCCCCCTCTCCCCGTTACAAAAAAAAAAAGAAAAAAATAAATGGTTATTGATAACTCCAATTAAAGAGATTAGTGAAATAGAGAGTATGACAGCCATCTTTTACGGTTAATGGGGCATAGTAAGAGTCACTCTTATTAATTATTAGGGAAAATTACACACAGGCCCCCTCACTTATTATGTAATTACCAAAACTCCCCCTCATTTATTGAAAATTACCAATAAACTCCCTCAAAGGGTTTATTTGTAAGGTTTATAGGGATAAATTTGTAAGAATTGTTAACGACACAGGGGGTGTAATTGTAAGAAATTCTTAATAGGTTTATTTGTAAGGTTTATAGGGATAAATTTGTAAGAATTGTTAACGACACAGGGGGTGTAATTGTAAGAAATTCTTAACATGAGAAGGTGTGGGTGTGTTGGTGATTTTTAATAAGTGAGGAGGAGTTTTGGTAATTACATAATAAGCGAGAGGGTCTATGTGTAATTTTTCCTAACTATTATTTGAATTAATTTAGATTTAGAATATTAAGATGTATTAAGAACGGGTCGTGTGTCTTTTCATTATTGGAAAAAACATATAAAGATCCACGATTTTTTTGTTTTTTTTTTGTAATCATAAAGATCCACACTTTTATAGTAGTAGTAGTATAGATATAGATAGATAAGAGTAGTAGTACTTTGTGATTTATCTTTCGGTCTTTTTTATTTTCATTTTTCCCTCACAAAACTTGAAGTCAAAACATGGCCTTAAAGTCTATGGTATAGCAATGATCTTGAAGTCAAAACATGGCCTTAAACATTTTTTGATGATCCGATATTTTGAGTTTCAATATATATTACTATCTCATTTTCAGAGCTAGAATTTGAATCTTTATATCTAAATTAGTCCTAAATTTTGGAGGCTCCAATGATCTTCAACCTTCAAAACAAAAGCAAGGAGCTTCTTATATTACTTTTAGATTTGATCGAAACACTGTTTGTTCTTAATGTTGAAGAACCAGTCTTTTCTTGGAAACATTACGTTCGATACTCGATTCAAAATCATTTGTTAAAAGTTTGTTTGAACTTGATGTATTGAACATAATAGACCAAGTTAGAACATTTTTTGCATTTGATAAGATTATATATTTGACTTTACCAATTAACAATGATGAAGTATGTGTAAGATTATTTATATAATCAAATTTCGATTGGATTAAAAATCGTTCAAATTCGACTTATTAGTACAATCCAACCAAACTAGAAGAATGTTTTCAAACTTGATGAAAAACTAATATCAGGCTTAAATGATAACTTATTTGAATCGGCTTTTTTTCACACTTTATTTTCTTTTTAAAATTTCTAAAGATTTTTATGTACTTGAAACTTTCGTTTTATTAGTGAAAGTATTGACTCATAGAGCAAAGGTCTCTTTTCAAGAATTATTGCTCTTCATTTCTTTTTAGTTCAAAATGATTTTTATTATGAAAATATCAAAAATACGTTTGCCTAGAATTGTGATGATTGTACCAACGGGGGTTGGTCCAAGTGGTAAGCAACTTGGTTCCGCTTAAGTAAGGTCTCGGGTTCGATTCATTGTGTACGCAGTTACCCCCGTTGGGAGACTCACCCACCAGGCCAGGTGTGCGACCCGAGTCTACCAACAGATTAATCCGATAATGTTCGAAATAATGTGGTAGGCGACAAAAAAAAATAAAAAATTGTGATGATTGTAGATGTATGATTTGATCAAAATACAGAAGCAAAATGTGCAAATGAACAGACAAAGGCATCACAACATTAGCTATGTGCCTATGTCCATATAATAGGGTGCACATTATCTCTACATATGAAGACAAGTTGGCTACTTTAGAAAGTGACAGTTCAAAATGGATGGATTAATTGTTTTACATCACTTCGCATTAGTTACTTAGGCTCTATGTGGTTGTGTTTTCGAAAATATATTTTGAATTTTTTCTCCAAAGAATATGTATTATAGAAATTTGTGTAAAAATATTAATTTTTTTTAGTTTGTTTGGTTATGTTTTTAGGAATTGGTTGGTACTAGTATAGAGGTGATATAAAATTGATTTTACAGTGACACTTGATATGTGAAATGATTGAACTAGTTATGAGTGTAATAATGATAGTGGAAAAAGATTGAAATAATATTTAATTATAATAATAATAATTCAAATGTGTGTAATGATTTAGGGGAAATATCACTTATAGTCCCTAAACTATTACGTTTGTCTCACTTACATTCCTAAACTAAAGTTTGTTATGCTACCGTCCCCGAAGTAATAATTCCGTCTCATTTTAGTCTTTTTCGACGGTTTGTGACCGGAACTATCAGTTTTCAGTGGTCCCCAAAGTGTCACTTTCTACCACATCATAGTAGTAATTCTTTTCTTTTGAGACTAGTATATTATACGTGCATTGCACTTAAAAAGCATGTGAAATGCATAAATTTAACAATAAACAAACACTAAAAAAAATAGGAGATTAGTAACAAAATGTCAACTGACAATGTCAAAGTTGCAACTAATTGTAAATTTTTAGTGGTAAAATTTTTTCAATTGTCACAAAAATAGATTTTATATGTTTAATAGGTACAAGACATAGCGTAGCTTTTTCTCAAGTCTTTTTCTCTTTCTAAATGTAATTGTAAGTTATATTTAAAAGTTCAATTATTAAGTAAAATTCATGAGACTAAAGGTCAAATAACAAAGATATTCACATGCTTACCAATTAAACACGTAGATAAAATAATAAGTGGTGTAGAATAAGTTGCAATCTAATTCTAGTTGATATAATATAACCTTCAAAGCCAAAAAGAATTGATATATACTCCAACTTGAGATTGTAATATGTACATGAATATGAAGTTTACATTATGATCAATGAAGGAGTTTGTTTTCTAAATATTTGTTTAAGAATTCGACATAGCTTATGGATGAATATATGATCGCATAATACATACTTTAAGTTAGAAATAAAAGTTTTAGAGTTATATCTAGATACTTGATAAATGCTATATTTTAACTTAAAAAAGAATAGAGGAGAAAAACATTTATAATCCCTGAAGTAGACAATAAATACATTCATAATGTGTGTACGTAAGGGTAAAAATGTTCAAAAAAGATTTAAGTGAAACAAAATTTGAACATTAGAGATGCTAATGTTAATTTTTCCACTTTAGGGACTACACTGACATGTTTCGTCTATTTCAGGGACTAAAAATATCATTATCCCAATAATATATCTTAAGCTAATTTGGTATTATCATTGTGAAAAAGTTAATTGAATGTCAAAATTGGATCTATCTTCACAAAATTCAGAGCATGATGAAATAGAGATGATCAACATGTTCAAATGATGTTAATTACAGTTGAAGAATTGCTGGAAAAGAAGAAGATAAAAATGATATTAGTTGGAAATTTCGTCACTATATCTAATCCAAATTTCTAACAAAAATCCTTTTAGCTTCCATCTCATCATACCTCTAAGTAAATTTGTTGTCGTGGCCTGATTACACCAATTTATAGAAAGAAGGTTTAGTAAACAAAGACCCAACTAGTTAATTTCTTATCAATATTAATTTAGTGGGTATATTAAAGGTCTTTCAGTTTAACAATTTATTAACAAAAATAACACCTAAACAGAAGAGTTAAATAAAAACCAAAATAAATTTTAATGAGGCGAAATAGATTAGTAGAAATAGAGAGTGAGCTGAAGGCCATCTTTTACGACTAATGTTACGGGCGTATTAAGAGCCACTCTCATAAATTATTATTAACTTTACATTATAAAACGGTACATAATTGCTTATTAAGAAAGGGTTACTGATAACTCCAATTAAAGAGATTAGTGAAATAGAGTCACTCTTATTAATTATTAGGGAAAATTACACAAGCCCCCTCACTGATTGTGTAATTATCAAAACTCCCCCTCATTTATTGAAAATTACCAATACACCCGCTCAAAGGGTCCATTTGTAAGGTTTATAGGGATAAATTTGTAAGAATTGTTAACCACACAGAGGGTGTAATTGTAAGAATTTCTTAACATGAGGGGATATGTTGGTGATTTTTAATAAGTGAGGAAAGTGAGGGGGTCTATGTGTAATTTTTCTAACTATTATTTGAATTAATTTAGATTTAGAATATCAAGATGTATTAAGAACGGGTCATATGTGTCTTTTCATTATTGGAAGAAACATATAAAGATTCAAAGTTTTTTTTTTTTTTGGATGATCATAAAGATCCACACTTTTATAGTAGTATAGATATAGATAGATAAGAGTAGTAGTACTTTGTGATTTATCTTTCGGTCTTTTTTATTTTCATTTTTCCCTCACAAATCTTGAAGTCCAAACATGACCTTAAAGTCTATGGTAGAGCAATGATCTTGTCTTTTGATGATCCGACATTTTGAGTTTCAATATGTATTACTATCTCATTTTCAGAGCTAGAATTTGAATCTTTATATCTAAATTGGTCCTTAATTTTGGAGGCTCCAATGATCTTCAACCTTCAAAACAAAAGCACGGAGCTTCTTATATTACTTTTAGATTTGATCGAAAAATGTTGAAAAATCAATCTTTTCTAGGAAATATTACATTCGATACTCGACTCAAAATCATGTATTAAAAGTTTGTTTGAACTTGATGTATTGAACATAATAGACCAAGTTAGAACATTTTTTGCATTTGATAAGATTATATATTTGACTTTACCGATTAACAATGATGAAGTAAGTGTAAGATTATTTATATAATCAAATTTCGATTAGATTAAAAATCGTTCAAATTCGACTTATTAGTACAATCCAACCAAACTAGAAGAATGTTTTCAAACCTGATGAAAAAACTAATATCAGGCTTAAATGATAACTTGTTTGGCTTGGCTTTTTTTCACACTATTTTTTCTTTTTAAAATTTCTAAAGATTTTTATGTACTTGAAAGTTTTGTTTTATTAGTGAAAGTATTGGTTCATAGAGCAAAGGTCTCTTTTCAACAAATATGGCTCTTCATTTCTTTTTAGTGCAAAACGATTTTTATTATGAAAATATCAAAAATACGTTTGCCTAAAATTGTGATGATTGTAGATGTATGATCATGATCAAAATACAGAAGCAAAATGTGCAAATGAACAGACAAAGGCATCACAACATTAGCTATGTCCATATAATAGGGTGCACATTATCTCTAGTTCTCTACCTATGAAGACAAGTTGGCTACTTTAGAAAGTGACAGTTCAAAATGGATGGATTAATTGTTTTACATTACCAAGCAATAGTCTAATACATCAAAATTTGTTTCCACAGTATTAAACACTAACATCACTTCGCATTAGTTACTTAGGCTCCGCGTGCTTTTGTTTTCGAAAATACATTTTGAGTTTTTTTCCAGAAAATGTGTATTATAGAAATTCATGTAAAATTATTATTTTTTTTAGTTTGTTTGGATATATTTTTAGGAATTGGTTGGTACTAGTATAGATGTGATATAAAATTGATTTTACAGTAAGACTTGATATGTGAAATGATTGAATTAGTTATGAGTATAATAATGATAGTGGAAAAAGATTGAAATAATATTTAATTATGATAATTCAAATGTGTGTAATGATTTAGGGGAAATATCACTTATAATCCCTAAACTATTACGTTTGTCTTACTTACGTCCCTAAACTAAAGTTTGTTACACTGTCGTCCCCGAAGTAATAATTCCGTCTCACTTTAGTCTTTTTCAGCGGTTTATGACCGAAACTATCAGTTCTCGGTGGTCTCCAAAGTGTCACATTCTACCACATCGTAGTAGTAATTTTTTTCCTTTGAGACTAGTATATTCTACGTGCATTTCACTTAAAAAGCATGTGAAATGCATAAATTTAACAATAAACAAACACTAAAAACAATAGGAGATTAGTAACAAAATGTCAACTGACAATGTCAAAGTTGTCACTAATTATAAATTTTTAGTGGTAAGAATTTTTGAATTGTCACAAAAATAGGTTTTACATGTTTAATAGGTACAAGACGTAGCGAAGCTTTTTCTCAAGTTTTTTTCTTTTTCTAAATGTAATTGTTAGTTATATTTAAAAGTTCAATTATTAAGTAAAATTCACAAGACTAAAGGTCAAATAACAAAGATATTCACATGCTTACCAATTAAACACGTAGATAAAAAAAATAAGTGGTGTAGAATAAGTTGCAATCTAATTCTAGTTGCCATAATATAACCTTCAAAGCCGAAGAGAATTGGTATCTACTTCAACTTGAGATTATAATATGACCATGAATATGAAGTTTACATTATGATCAATGAAGGAGTTTGTTTTCTAAATATTTGTTTAAGAATTCGACATAGCTTATGGATGAATATATGATCGCATAATACATACTTTAAGTTAGAAATAAAAGTTTTAGAGTTATATCGAGATACTTGATAAATGCTATATTTTAACTTAAAAAAGAATAGAGGATAAAGACATTTATAATCCCTGAAGTAGACAATAAAGACATTCATAATGTGTGTTCACACGTAAGGGTAAAAATATTCAAAATGGATTTAAGTGAAACAAAATTTGAACATTAGAGATGCTAATGTTAATTTTTCCACTTTAGGGACTACACTGACATGTTTCGTCTATTTTAGGGACTAAAAATATCATTATCCCAATAATATATCTTAAGCTAATTTGGTCTTATCATTGTGAAAAAGTTAATTGAATGTCAAAATTGTATCTATCTTCACAAAACTCAGAGCATGATGAAATAGAGATGATCAACATGTTCAAATGATGTTAATTACAGTTGAAGAATTGCTGGAAAAGAAGAAGATAAAAAGGATCTTAGTTGGAAATTTCGTCACTGTATCTAATCCAAATTTCTAACAAAAATCCATTTAGCTTCCATCTCATCTTACCTCTAAGTAAATTTGGTTGCCGTGGCCGAATTACACCAATTTATAGAAAGAAGGTTTAGTAAACAAAGACCCAAGTAGTTAATTTCTTGTCAATATTAATTTAATGGGTATATTAAAGGTCTTTCAATTTAACAATTTATTAACAAAAATAACACCTATTGAAAGAGATAAATAAAAACCGAAATAAACTTTAATCAAGAGATCAATGAGATTAGTAGAAATAGAGAGTCAGCTGGAGGCCATCTTTTACGACTAATGTTACGAGCGTATTAAGGGCCACTCTTATAAATTACTATTAACTTTACATTATAAAACGGTACATAATTGCATATTAAGAAATGGTTATTGATAACTCCAATTAAAGAGATTAGTGAAATAGAGAGTATGACAGCCATCTTTTACGGTTAATGGGGGCATAGTAAGAGTCACTCTTATTAATTATTAGGGAAAATTACACACAGGCCCCCTCACTTATTGTGTAATTACCAAAACTCCCCCTCATTTATTGAAAATTACCAACAAACTCCCTCAAAGGGTTTATTTGTAATGGTTTATAGGGATAAATTTGTAAGAATTGTTAACGACACAGGGGGTGTAATTGTAAGAAATTCTTAATGGGTATATTTGTAAGGTTTATAGGGATAAATTTGTAAGAATTGTTAACGACACAGTGGTGTAATTGTAAGAAATTCTTAACATGAGGGGGGTGTGTTAGTGATTTTTAATAAGTGAGGATGAGTTTTGGTAATTACATAATAAGCGAGAGGGTCTATGTGTAATTTTTCCAAATTATATTTGAATTAATTTAGATTTAGAATATTAAGATGTATTAAGAACGGGTTGTGTTTCTTTTCATTATTGGAAAAAACATATAAAGATCCACGATTTTTTTGTTTTTTTTGGTAATCATAAAGATCCACACTTTTATAGTAGTAGTAGTATAGATATAGATAGATAAGAGTAGTAGTACTTTGTGATTTATCTTTCGGTCTTTTTTATTTTCATTTTTCCCTCACAAAACTTGAAGTCAAAACATGGCCTTAAAGTCTATCGTATAGCAATGATCTTGTTTTTTGATGATCCGATATTTTGAGTTTCAATATATATTGCTATCTCATTTTCAGAGCTAGAATTTGAATCTTTATATCTAAGTTAGTCCTAAATTTTGGAGGCTCCAATGATCTTCAACCTTCAAAACAAAAGCAAGGAGCTTCTTATATTACTTTTAGATTTGATCGAAACACTGTTTGTTCTTAATGTTGAAGAACCAGTCTTTTCTTGGAAACATTACGTTCGATACTTGATTCAAAATCATTTGTTAAAAGTTTGTCTGAACTTGATGTATTGGACATAATAGACCAAGTTAGAACATTTTTTGCATTTGATAAGATTATATATTTGACTTTACCAATTAACAATGATGAAGTATGTGTAAGATTATTTATATAATCAAATTTCGATTGGATTAAAAATCGTTCAAATTCGACTTATTTTATTAGTACAATCCAACCAAACTAGAAGAATGTTTTCAAACTTGATGAAAAACTAATATCAGGCTTAAATGATAACTTATTTGACTCGACTTTTTTTCACACTATATTTTCTTTTTAAAATTTCTAAAGATTTTTATGTACTTGAAACTTTCGTTTTATTAGTGAATGTATTGATTCATAGAGCAAAGATCTCTTTTCAAAAATTATTGCTCTTCATTTCTTTTTAGTTCAAAACGATTTTTATTATGAAAATATCAAAAAACTTTTGCCTAAAATTGTGATGATTGTACCAACGGGGGTTGATTCAAATGGTAAGCTACTTGGTTTCGCTTAAGCAAGGTTTCGGGTTCGATTCATTGTGTACGCAGTTACCCCCGTTGGGAGACTCACCCACCAGGCCAGGTGTGCAACCCGGGTCAACCAAAAGATTAGTCTGACAATATCCGGGATACTGTGGTAGGCAACAAAAAAAAATAAAAAAATTGTGATGATTGTAGATGTATGATCATGATCAAAATACAGAAGCCAAATGTGCAAATGAACAGACAAAGGCATCACAACATTAGCTATATATGTCCATATAATAGGGTGCACATTATCTCTACCTCTGAAGACAAGTTGGCTACTTTAGAAAGTGACAGTTTAAAATGGATGGATTAATTGTTTTACATTACCAAGCAATAGTCTAATACATCAAAATTTGTTTCCATAGTATTAAACACTAACATCACTTCGCATTAGTTACTTAGGCTCCGCGTGCTCATGTTTTCGAAAATACATTTTGAGATTTTTTCTAGAGAATGTGTATTAATACATTTTGAGATTTTTTCTAGAGAATGTGTATTATAGAAATGTATGTAAAAATATTGACCTTTTTAATTTGTTTGGATATATTTTTAGAAATTGGTTGGTATTAGTATAGATGTGATATAAAATTGATTTTATAGTGAGACTTGATACGTGAAATGATTGAGCTAGTTATGAGTGTAATAATGATAGTGGAAAAAGATTGAAATAATATTTAATTATAATAATTCAAATGTATGTAATGATTTAGGGAAAATGTCACTTATAGTCCCTAAACTATTACGTTTGTCTCACTTACGTCCCTAAACTAAAGTTTGTTACGCTACCGTTCCCGAAGTAATAATTCCGTCTCATTTTAGTCCTTTTCGGCAGTTTGTGACCAGAACTATCTGTTTTCGGTGGTCCCCAAAGTATCAAATTGTATCACTTTGGTCCCTAAACCCCAAAAAAAGGGGTTATTTTCCATTTTTTGTAATTTCACAATTTACCTTATTTAAGTGTTATTATTTAACTAATATAAAGTAGCATATACTTGTTGGTAATGTCACGTAAAAAGATAAAAATTAATATGCATTAATAATTAATTCCTAAATTAAAGAATAAAAACAACTACCTTATTTTCATTGTTATAATTTGGCTAATATATATCAGAAGTAGGAACCTCATGCGCAGCTGCACAAAACCTTACATATAAAGATTCGTGCTCAACCTAGCATCGATAAATTAATTACTAAATTGATTTTTCTAGCATTCATGGTGAAAAACTAATTTGTTAGTGGGTTGATTGCTTTAGAAGCAAACAAAGATCATAATGCAAAGTACATGTCTGAATATGTGGAGATGAAGGTTCATGAATAGTATTCTTTTTTTTCCTTTTTTTTTCCCCCTCTTCTTAACGAATATCATTCGTGGAGATTATAATTAATTTTTCCTAATAAAAATATAATCTAAGTGTTATTATTCTATAATAGATAATTAATTTTTTATTGTAATAAATATTTAATTGATTATTGTTTACTTATCTTGTTAAAATATTCATCTTATTATAGAAATTAAAATACGTCAATTATAATTATCTTTTAATTTGTGATTGTTTGTATTTTTATTAATTAAACTTAATTAATTGAATGATTAAGAAATCTTTTAATTATTTAATGAGTAAAGACTAATTATTTTTTAATTATTTTATTCAGACATTGACTATTAGTATATATTAGCTAAATAATAACAATCAAAATAAGGTAGTTTTTTATTCTTTTATTTATAAATTAATTGTTAATATATATAATTTTTTATCCTTCTATTCGACATTACTTATAAGTATATACTAATGCATATTAGTTAAATAATAATAATAATTAAAATAAGGTAGATTATAAAATTGTCAAAAACAGAAATTTTCTATTTTTGTAGGTTGATGGACCAAAGTGATACAAATTTGATACTTTGGGGACCAGCGAAAACTAACAGTTCCAGTCACAAACCACCGAAAAAGACTAAAGAGACACAAAATTATTAATTTGGGGACGGTAGTGTAACAAACTTTAGTTTAGGGAAGGAAGTGAGACAAACATAATAGTTTAGTGGGAAAAATTGCAAATTTGGTACCGTAAGATAAGGCAAGTTCGCAAATGGTACCACGCTTTTCAGTTTTCTCACTTTTGGTACCAAAAATGTTTTTTTTTCTCAATTTGGGTATCGCCATCAGTATTTTGATGGACCGTTAACTTTTGGTTTTTGGGGGAAATATACTGTTTGGGGCTGATTTGGAGGGAAATACACGGTCAAATGGGTCAAATTTGACCAATTTAACTTTTTAAGACCATTTTTTGTGGTTTTGCTCATTTGAAATAAAATTTTTCCGCAACAATACAATAGAGTTGGAGAATCAAATTGTTTCAAATAGAGCAAATGAAATTGGTGAACTACAAAATGAAATTGATGAGCTACGAAAGCAACATATTTGGTATCAATACTGAGAAAAGTGAAAAATGTGGTACCATTTGCGAACTAGCCTTATCCTAACGGTACCAAAATTGAGAAACAAAAGCATATTTCTAACGGCCACGTGAGTTACACGTGACTTGTTCAGTCAAAATACTAATGGCGGTACCCAAATTGAGAAAAAAAAAGCATTTTTGGTATCAAAAGTAAGAAAACTGAAAAGCATGGTACCATTTGTGAACTTGCCTTATCCTACGATACCAAATTTGTACTTTTTCCTAGTTTAGTGATTATAAGTGACATTTCCCCAATGATTTAATTTGAATTTTTATTATATAATATGATAATGTAAGAAAGAGAATGAGTTGAATGGTGGGGTAATGTAATTAATGAAGAAAGAGAGTATGAAATGATTGAAAGAATTAAATGATGTTAATTATATAGGAGAATGTGTAGTAGAATTTGAAAATAGGGTATTATTTGTAGAATTTAGATTGGAATGTGCATTTTCATTTTTGTTGATCCATAAAATGAAAGTGCAATTCAAAAAAGGAAAAATAGCAATTTTTGTACCGTAGGATAAGAGTAGTTCGCAAATGGTACCACGCTTTTCACTTTTCTCACTTTTTTTTTTTTGGAAATCCCAGGGTAAATCTCCGCCAGTCACCCAGCAGAGCAAACTTGCCTACATGCAATAGCCCGCAAACCACGTATGAGGTTAAGTCGCCCTAGGTTACCCATAGGCGACGGGCTCGATGGACCCCCCAGAGGAGGATATAGGGAAAATACCCCCAATCCCCACATCTGGGTTTCGAACCCGGGTGGGTTCTCACGGCCGAAGGCCTTATGACCGTTAGGCCACACCGCGTTGCTTCACTTTTCTCACTTTTGGTACCAAATATGTTTATTTTTCTCACTTTGGGTACCATCGTTAGTAACTTGACGGCATGTCTGTTAACTTTTGGTTTTGGGGGAAAATATACCGTTTGGGGCTGATTTGGAGGAAAATACATGGTCAAATGGGTCAAATTTGACCAATTTGGTCCTCTTAAGGCCATTTTTTGTGGTTTTGCTCATTTGAGCTAAAATTTTCCAAGTTTTTCTTCCAAAAACCATGGCTTCTTCCTATTCTTCTTCCTCTAGCAGAGGTAGTAGCAGACGAAATGGTGAAAAACAATGCCATCGTAAGAAGAAACCTTATTTGTGAATGTAAAAAAACTGAAGATAACCCATTAAATTTTTTTTACTGTTATGTTATATAAAGGAGCAAGAGGATGTGACTTCTTCGATTGGTATGACCCACCATATGCTCCAAGGGCTTTTGAAGTGATAAATGAACTCCACAACAATACAAGAGAATTGGAGAATCAAATTGTTACAAATAGGGCAAATGAAATTGGTGAGCCACAAAATGAAATTGATGAGCTACGAAATAGGCTCATCAATTCGCAGAAGAGAGGAAAAATAAGGCGACGTTTGTTTCTTGTAGCAGTGTTTCTTTGTATCATTTGTTGGATGTTTTGAGATGGAGTCTTACAATCTATCTCAGTTTTGCAGCTAGTATATGTATTAGGATTAAATTGAAATCTAGTATATACTTCAATTATGTTCTAATATGAAATGTACTTCCAATTTTATGTGCAATTTATCTTGTTTATAATGCTTGGCACATAATGCATTTTTCTCGTTTAGTTTTGGATATACTTGCACACTGGAAGTGCTCTGTTTTGTGGCAAAAATATGCTCTATTTCACCTACTACTAACTCTACTAGTGGAAGAAGAATAGAAAGAAGCCATGGTTTTTGGAAGAAAAACTTGGAAAATTTTAGCTCAAATGAGCAAAACCACAATAATTGGCCTTAAAAAGACCAGATTGGTCAAATTTGACCTATTTGACCGTGTATTTCCCTCCAAATCAGCCCCAAAAGGTATATTTTCCCCCCAAAACAAAAGGTTAACGGACATGTGCTAGACATATGTCAAAATCCGTCAAATTAATAACGGTGGTACCCAAAATGAGAAAAAAAAAATATATTTGGCACCAAAAGTGAGAAAAGTGAAAATTTTGGTATCATTTGCGAACTAACTTTATCCTATGGTATACCAAAATTGCGATTTTTCCTAAAAAAATATAAACATAACAGAGCGTAACATTTTCAGATATTTACCAACCAACAAGAAATCAAGGTTAAATAATAATTCAGTCCTAAAGCTTTATTCCAGCATTGATAACTTGACACGCGTTCGAAAATCAACAGTACTTGCATAGTAGTACATCAAGATTATCATACTTTTTAACAACAAAAATATAAATACTTTTTACTAAAAATGTTTTGTTTACACCAATTTTAGTGAAGAAAAAGTAGTGCCCATTTGCTTTAAATAACCAAACACCTTTTCCATCCACCACATTGTTAGTGGATCAAGAACTCGTATCATGTAAGTAAGCATATTGTATCAATAAAGTCCAAGAATGCTAGTAATAATAGTCATAATGAAGCACCACTGCGCTAAGTTGGTCTATCTGTCTCAATTAATTTTGACATGAAAGAATCTCATAACAGTTAAATTTATTGAAGTAGATAAGTTGGGCGATCTGTCTCAATTAATTTTGACCCGAAAGAATCTCATAACAGTTAAATTTATTGAAATAATCATCTGTGTTCTATCATTCCTAACTTTTCTTCATTTATAAAAAGAAAGAAAAAAAATATATGACATAACCAAATTATTGTTACTCAACTAGAGCATATGGAGGTACAAGGTGATTATTTAGTGTACTAATTTAAAGGTGAGATTAAAAGTGGAAATCAAAGGATAAAAGATGATTCAAACAAGCCTTAGTGGTTTATGAACTTATCCGGTTTAGTCTCTTTACCTCATTGTGAAAGCTTTAAATATTGATTTCACTTTGATTTTTTATCTTATATTTTTTTAATGAAATTTAGTGCAAAATCCACGTCAATTGGATGTTGAAATAAACATTCTATTCTTCGTATATCTATAATATAGAATAAAAGATGAAATCACCAAATTAACATACAGGATTTGAGCTGCTTATGAAAACATAGAGTAATGATGTATTATGTAGAATTTTAATGTTACTAGTAAAGTGCATGTGCATTTGCACGTGAAAATCGTTTTTATATAGTAAAATATTTAAAACTTTTAACAATAAATTCTGGAACATGGTAGAACTTATTAATATTTCATTTTGCTATGTCAATAATTGTCAATCTGACTTATCATAAGGAACATAGTTAAGATCCTAAGGTTACCCTTATCAATATTGCAACTATTATCCACTTTTTTAGTTCAATTGTTACTACAAATCATAACTGAATCACGTTAATTTTTAAACGAATTGGTGCTACACATCACAATTGAAATGCCGTTAATGTTTAAACATTAATAAAAAGTCCCTACTAAAAGTAAAATCAAAATTCGGTAATTTTAGCAAGAGAGAGACCTTTTTTTTTTCCCTAAGGAAGTCCAGTAATCTAATCCAATTAATCTGATCCAAAATACTAATACTCATGTAAGATTTTGAGATTAGTATACAACCAGCGACTACATTAGGACACATAACAACTGTTCATTTAAATACAAGAAATATTTAACTCGGTAAAGCAAAAGCCAAAAGAAAAACACATCTTCAGATTTATGTGAAAATCTAAGTCGAAATCAAACATTCACTACTTTGCTTCGAATTCATGCAATGAACCAAACTCTAATAATGAAGATGATAGTAAAAAAAATTAGAACTTTATAAAAGAAAAAATTGAAAGTCAATGCCCAAATGTGTGCGCGCCCGAAAGCCAAGACACACTTAAACCTATAGAGTTCATCTTCCAAGCACTAAATAGTCCTCAATCTTATATAGAAGTATTCATTATTACTCTTGAAATTATTACGTGTATCCTATAACTGCATTATTAAACTCTATAATAACTAAAGATCGGTTACATTTTAGTGGTCGTCAATTTGGTGGAAAGTGGAGTGCCTTTTCAATGGCTCATCAATCTTGTAGGAAAGTAGTGGATTTAATATGTACTTTCCTACTGGATTTAATATGTACTAAATTGTACTTATTCTTAATAGATAGTTGAGGATAAGAGTCTCAATTCACAATTGGAAGAAACACCTAAATTTTATCCACACTTTTAGAATAGTATAGACATATAGATAGATATATAGTTTAGGACCATTATAATGTTTTGCGCATGTAATGAATGCATTTCAAGATGTTTGTTGTCCTGACACAAAAAGGATTAACAAATTATATGAATTGAGTGAAATTTTCAATTATGTGATCAACGTATATAGCTGAAAAGAATTACAACTTGCCCCAATGGGTTACTTGAGTGGGGTGCATAAATGGCTAGCGTATGGTAACCAAAAACATTTCACCACAAATTTGAGTGCCCCATTTAGAGTTTTGAAGCACCTGAAAAGGAGACTGGGTCTATCAATATGGATTAGACCAGATTCAATAATTTCGATTCATTCATTATTTGTTGGATCATGGGAATTGGGTGATGAAAATCACCCCGCACTTGTTCAATCATTTGATAATCAGGGTCACTCTTGATTTATCAAGAATAGAGAATGAGCTTCAATAGTTACTTTCGCCATCACGAAGTAGTGAATTCATCTACAAATGAGAAACCTCTTATTGAATGCACCTATGAATCTCAATCTCATGGAGAGTTCGATCATGGCTCATGATGACGTTGTGCGGAACCCATGCAATCCTATAACGATAAATGGATCAAATGTATTGCTTCCATCGATCAAAATACCACTAGGAAGGTTACAACTATCAATCACATGAATCTTAGTCCAAGATTATAAATTTCATATCCGAACGTCACTCTAAATAATTTTCTTTTGATTATACTTTTCTTCTGGGATGTATAAAATTTATTTTGCTCTATCGCGATGTATGAGATTCAACATTAAGGGTTGTGTAATCAGTGCATGTGGTTGATTTGACATGCGACCAATTGGGGGGCCCGTTGGTGCACCCGGCACCCACACATGCATGTTAGCCATGGCCCAACACGAACATCATGACGATGTGCCTACACTTTTCTAGTATGCCAACCCTAATTCACTCTTGAGAAAGAAAAAAGATTTGTTTGATACCAAAAAAGGGGCAATTTTAGATGTTAGATCCAGCACCCTCCGTGCAATACCCTGACCTTTAGATTAGGCCAATGTCTCCTACATATTGGGTTCGATCCTGAATTCTCCAAAATGCTCATAAAAGATGTGTATTTGTAATTTTTTCCATCAAAATGGATTGAAAATATGGAGGTTATAATGGGAATAATGATGAGGATATGAGCATGATTTTTTAAAGATATATCTATGAAGATTTGCTGACAGAGGGTTGTGCCTTAAGTGGGTAATATGTATTCAATCGTTTCTTTCACATCAAAAAGGACAAGTTTTACCAGCCAACCCCATCTTTTTCATTTTCCCTTCCCTTTTATTTTTTATTTCTTTAGGAAGAGATTGGATGAAGAAAAAGAAATCATACGTTCCGAATCTTTGGTATTTGTTTATGCAATGTTAATGGGGTCGAATTTGGAGGGCATGCTGCAATCGGAAAAATTAATGTTAAATTGAGTTCAATGACCCTAGTGTTTCTCTCTTTCGCACAATAAAGGGTATTGTATGTGGTCCTCACACACTTATATGAAAGAGATAAACACATAATACACACTTGAATTATTAGACTTCGTCTGATATAGAATTACCCTGCTACAATCGGTCTTTGTAATGGAGTTGATTCTTGTATTATACAAGTCTAAACTAAATTAATAACAAAACGAAGAAAAAAAACAATACTTGAATCAACAAAGATATCATGAATATAAAAAGAGAAAATAAATGAGTCTCGGTAAGGTTACAACGATCCGTCGTTCTGAATGTCACTTTTTTTGTTTCTTCAATTTAACAATCTTATTTATTGATATAATCTATAGCATTGTTTGTTGGATTTTTACCCACTTTAATTATTATTGGAATTTAAATTTGCTCGATTAAAAATAACTGAAAAAGGATATACCATTGTTGTATAGGGGTGTAGGATTTATTACATTTGATCGCACGAGATAGTCATGTGCTTCTCATGTGACATGATCTTACACGAGCACGTGTTGTGGTCTATAGTTTATTCTTCGTGTTGAAACTAGATTCGGCTCAAGTCATGCACGACTCCTAGAAATCACAAACTTAGAAGTGGTTGAATAATATTCACAAGTTCATAGGGTAACGTGGTCTTTCATGCGAATAAGTCTATCCTAGATCGAGACTAATGCTTTGATGATGTTTTTTTGAACCTATCTATTTCACACAAGTATGTGTGAAGACTACTCAATGCATTTCATTGATGAAAAAGATAATGACTAGAAATGTTGCACTGATATAAATACAATTTCCTCTTGTGTGCCTTATTCCACAAAAGTGTACTATATGTCTATATCACAATGTTTATAACTATGTCACAAGGAAAGGTATCAATAAACAAATCATAACTTATTTGTAGTGCTAGTCTTTGAAAATCTTAACACTATCAACTTGTTTTTTCAGGTTTCATAGAAACTTCAACAAGATGAAATTTGGCTGGCTATCAACAAGTTTCCAACTATTAGTTAGCTAGGTTCAACTTGTTGAGAATCCATCAACCACAAGTGGAGAACACCATTCATCGTACCCCATAATTCATAACACAAGTTGAAATATATCCAGTGGGAAAATTTTATTTATGGTCTTGTAGGACTTCAATCGTTTCAAATTTAATACCATTGAAATCAATTGCATTTTTGATCCCATCCGTCAAACACTAGATAGAAAAAGGTGAGTGTCATACACGCGCTGTTATCTCAGAATATAGAAAAAAGGGCTCGTATATGACACTTGCCTTTTTCCATCTATTTTTTGACGGTTGTAACCAAAAGTGCAACTAGAATTCTAATACTAAATCTGAATACGCGAAGTCTTATGAAACCAAAAGTGAAATTTTACCTATATCTAGTTGTTTAAACAATTCCTTCTATAAGAGAGTCCAATTATACTAATAGTCATTCTTGTAATGTCGAAAAAAACTATAATATATTTATGCATCTTTTCACTTAAAAACAAGAAAAAGCAAATCAAGAGACAGCATCCTATTAAAGCGCATAGCTTAGTCTATGAATAAACTAGGTCAAAAACTTTTAAAAAGGGATGAGATTTGTGAATTGTGGGGGTGATCTTTAAATTTGGATCCATTTTGAAATAACAATACCTAACATAAGATAAATTATCTTGATTCAAATATAGATATTATAAATAAATAAATATATATATATATGTGTGTGTGTGTGTGTGTGTAGAACCAAAATGATTGGGAGGATTACCCCATTCGCAAAGAAAAAGAAAAAAATGAAAAAAGATCGGGTCGGATTTGAGCCCGACGCGGAAGTTTGTGTCTATGCGATTATACCCGATTTATGGACCCGATGGGTCTTTGATCGGATCTGGTAGATGTTGCTATTGTTTAATTTGGGTATTTGGAACCGGGTAATACCCGCCCAATGAGGGTATTATTAGGAAGTTTTAGGGTCGGACTTTCAGAACAACTGCAGCTATTCATTTAATGGGACCCACATGGGATCTACCATACATACATGTGTATGGATGGTTGTGATAATAGCAAATCATCAAGTTAACCAAAATAGTTGATGTTGAATTAGTATTTCAGGAAAATAGCACTTGTAAAAGTATCTAATACAAGTACAGTAGACAAAAAGGAGGGCTGATACAAGTATTCAACTAGATTAATCATCTTCACTCTCTCAATCATCAATATGGGAAATTACTTTTTTCAGGAAAGAAAATATAATGAGACAAGAAAAGAAAAAGGAGTCAAAATTGGTCTGATGATATAATTGACTATTTAGACCACTCAACTTGAGATAATATGTAGGGAAAGAGAATTTACCTCCAATAGAGATCTTCTTATTGATTCATTGAGAAACCTCCTCCTTTTCTTAGTGGAAGAATTGCATTTGAAAGTACATCTAAACACCCTTCTTCTTCTAATCCTGGCCACAAATTGTACAAGATTTTTCTGAGTGAAAATGGGTAAATGTTTAGATCAACACTAATTTAATTAATATACGTTCCGTGAACGAAAATCCTTTTCCCGTATGGGTTTTGCTAACGTGGCCAGTGTAATAACATTTGGCTTGTGATTGACACTTACATCAATCCTATGTGATTTAGGGTCGACCGGACTCGATTTCTGCATGATTAATATACATTCCGTGAACAAAAAATCCTTTCCCCGTATGGATTTTGCTAACATGGCCAGTGTAATAACATTTGGCTTGTGATTGATACTTACATTAGTCGTATGTGATTTAGGTCGACCAGACTTGATTCAGGCATGAGAAACTCTTTAAAGATTCCTTTGTAATGGTTTATCATGACTTCCATAAAATCATCAATCATTGCAGCTCCCACATTATGTTACGGGTAAAAATCCATCAGATTGAGCACATTAATTTCAGACTCTTGTCAAAAATTTCACCAACCTGCAAAGATGTGATCAATTTGTTACCATCCATCCAAAATAAAGAAAAATACTAAAATCCTATACAAGACTATGTCTGCAAGCAGTTAGCCAGGAAATAGTTAATTATTCCTCAAGATTCTCATTAGCAAAGATTATCTGATTAAATAAAGAATCAAACCAAAAAAATAATAATTCATGTTTCAATATTGGTCAGTGTTAGTCAATTTGATACTAATTGATACCAGATTAGTTAGTGGCATATTCCATCAACCAATTCAACTTGAATAAAAAGGTAGTTCACATTTAGTAATTTAAAACATATTTCATTAAAAAAAGCTTACACACTAATTAATCATTTAATATGTACTTATCCATCATAAAAGAATAGTAATATTGTCTTTCAATGATATCTAATTTTTAAATTAAATATTATTCCATAAAAGTGGTTGTATAATCACCAATTTCTATTCTAAAATTTTCCACATTTAGGAAAAGGATTTTCCATCTTATTACTCCTACCTGGTTTTCTGCTATTCCTATGCGTCACTAAATACAGTTTGCTAAAAGCCAATGTATAGTATATAACATCATAATCAATTTTTCTATTTTCCTCCTGGCCATTTTCTTCCATAAAATTCCTCAATTCAATTATTATACACCCCAATAATCTCCTTTTTTCTTTGATGTAAGCTAAAAGCATTTTTCTTGAATTCGAAAAGATTATCCAGAACTCAACTATAATTTATATACGAATGTCCTAGATCATGTTCCATGTCATTCATGTAACATAAAATCATAGCACACATGGACATAATCAACTCTTATGGCCCCTTTACTTTGTTGAAATTAACCTTGAAATACAATTATATCTAGGCTAGTGCTAGTTTAATGTTCTCTTTGAGTAATAAAAGCAATGATTCCCCATTATGAAAATCGAAAAACGTTGGATATAGAATCTAGGTCAACACAACACCTGTGATATAATAATCAAGGTTGCGGGATATGCAGATATAGTGCGTGAAAACACTCGTTGTTGATTCGACTAAATAATCAACACCAACCTCCTTTCTCATCCATCAACTAATCTATCAGGATTTAATCCTATCATACGAAGTGAACAGGGCCTATACGTATACACTTGTACGTAATGTTTTGCGAATGCATGTTGAGATAATATATGGGGATATATATATGATGTTTAGCATCATAGCCTTGTGATTTCATTTTTCAGGAACTGTATCTATACTCTAAAATGATAAAATGGGGCCACAGCAACTCTTCTCAATCCTATAAATTCACCACTTCTCACAAGTATTCTTTCGCCTTCAAAACCAACTACTTCTCCCTAACACATCCTTGAAAGTCATACTAAAACTTGTTTATATCTATTTAAGCAATGCAATCCATTGAGGTTTCTGAGCTTCATTATCTATTTCCTCCAAACACAAATCAGTTCCCTGTCGATTTTGGCTTGACTAGTAACGATACATCTACATATCAATTTCACAGATTTTCAAACCCTTTACATCAACTCCATATCACCACTCCCCATCCTCAATCGACATGTTTCAGCAGTACTTATTCAACGTCAGACGAAGGAGATGAGCAACAATTAAGCATAATAAATGAGCGGAAGCAGAGGAGAATGCTTTCAAACAGAGAATCTGCACGAAGATCACGCATGCGCAAGCAAAAGCACTTGGATGAGCTTTGGTCACAGGTAGTCTGGCTCAGAAATGAAAACCATCAACTGCTAGAAAAATTGAACCATGCCTCGGAGCGTCATGATCAAGTAATTCAAGAAAATGCTCAACTCAAAGACGAAGCTTTAGAGCTTCGTCAAATGCTCACTGACATGCGGCTCAATAGTCCTTTTCCTACCCTGAGAGAGCTACAAGATGATCCCTGCAATGATTTCCCCTAAAAATGAATAAATAAACAACTGATTTTTCTAAGTTCTTTATAAGAAGGAGGCTGTGATTTTTGTCTTCTCTTTATCTCTTTTCTTCATTGTTTCTATCTCAGTTGATAAGAAACGGACTCCACTTGTTATCTGTATGAGATAAGAGTAGCGGTGTAATAAAATCTTATATAGATTATTGATCTAGTGATGGTGTCAAGAGTCAAGAAGGCCGAGTTTTATAAATTCTAGAAACAAATTCCCTTATGAACCGAATTCCAAAAATTCCAGAACCTCTATGAACTGAGTGAAATGTTCACTTATACATGCAGGCCCTAACACACGCATCATACACATATCTATGATAACGGAAATAAAATCGATCTGTCGGGATAAAATCAGTGGCGGATCTAGGATTGAAGGTCAGTGGGGGCACTGTGATAGAATGAGAAATTTTATCGAGGGGGTGAAGACGAAAGATTTAAGGGGGGTGCGGAGGCTGGCCCCCCGCGGTACGGTACGGTATATTATAACTTTTGACATAGTTTATATTCTTATATCTCTTTCGTTATAGCCAGGATTTTGAGTTTCAAGGGGAACGAACTCAAAATAAAGAAAGAAAACGTGATATTTTTCGATCTTTAAGGGGGTGAAATTCAAATATAAAAAATTTTATAAGGTAAAAAAATGATTTTTCAAAATTTAGGAGGGGGGGAGTGAGATGGAAATTGGAATTGAGGGGGGCATTATGTAATCTATAAATTAAAATAAAAAAAAATGTACATATAAAAAATAAAATAAAAATTGAGGGGGGGCAGTGCCCCCACTGAATAGATCCGCCACTGGATATAATACTACCAAGTACACAGAAACGCAATCAATAGCAGAAGGAGAAAGGAAACTTTTAGAAATCCATGAAATATTTTTACAAGTGGAAAGAAGTAGTTGTTCTAGGCGTATTATGATGTCGATATAGATTTGCAGAAGCATAGGACAACCAAAAGAAGAATAGGGAAAATAACTCAAACACCTGACTTACTGCTTAAACTTTTTCTGAGAACACATTTGGCTAAAATTATGTCATGTAGCAGCAGGGGACCATTTCAGCACACAAATGAAACTTCAATTGAACCGAGTAATCTTCGGTTGGCAAATTAGGGAACAAAAATATATGGTAGGTCTCATAATCTTCACCTCCTCCATAATAGGCCCCTGGAAATTCACAATTATTTTGTTTGGATGACGTCCAGACTCTTAGCTGGTATCTTTCACTTCAGTTCTTTACCGACAAAATAGAAAATTATACCAACCATTTTAGTCAATGTAAGAGTAGCTTTAACATAGTAACACAGGCTATTACATTCTTAATATGACTTCCATCTAATTTTAGTAATCTATCTTCATGTGGATATGGAATTGAAATTTGACATCACACTCCATACTGTTTGTTATGACCAATATTAACATCATTACTCCAAGAAAAACGGGGGGAGTCAATAGAACTTAGGAAGCTAAGTGATATGAGAATGCTCGGAAGTGAAAATCGGTCCTCATATTCATGCTGTTCTAAACCAAATGTATCTGAAACGAACAGCATTTGCTTTCTGTTCCAAACACTTTTCTCCTCTAAACAGGAGATGATGACATAGGCCTAGCAATCAAATTTTCGTAAATCTCGTTTATTTACTTTTTTATTCTTCACCCTCTCCTCATTTGCTTGCTTTAGTAAGACAAAATAACACAAATTATTTACTTAAACATAAGTATATGACATATAACTTGACAATGCTCATTAACAAAATCAACGTGCTTTCATATTCAAGCTGCTTCACCAACTACATTGCTCATTGCAAATGAGATAATCGTAAGACCACGCATTGAAACATATAAATTATCCAGCATAGGAACTTAGACATGAAGAAAAATTATCCTAATGCTCGAACACGTAATGTGAAAATAAAATCGGGAGAACTATTTAAACAATAATGTGAAGTATATGTGATCAGATTCTTACAGCTGAAATCACGCAATCAAAACACGTAAATCATAATCAATTTCTCTGCAAAACAATGCAGCATTGCTCAATAGTACTGTGTTTGGATGAGAAAAAGGGCAATTAGAAGAACAGAAATCTCACCATGGAGATACATTCCGAAGGATTTAATCTGGAATTTCGCAACTCCTAAAGTCCTACAGCAATCCTTTCCAGATATTTAAGAAGAAAATCATTAACAAAATCAACATGCTTCCATATTCAAGCTGCCTCACCAACTACGTACTTTGCTCATTCCAACGAAATACTCGTAAGATCACACATCGAAGCATATAAATCATCCAGCATTGGAACTTAAAAAAGATGAAAGAAAAAACATCACGCTATCCGAAAACAGGTAAATCATTATCGATTTCTCTGCAAAATCAACATGCTTTCATATTCAAGCCGCTTCACCAACTACATTGCTCATTCCAATGAAATAATCGTATGATCACGCATCGAAACATATGAATTATCCACCACAGGAACTTAAACATGAAGAATAACATCCTAATATGCTCAAACACGTAGCGTGAAAAGAAAATCGGAAGAACAAATTAAACAATTATGTGAAGGAAATAGGATCAGATTCTTACAGTTGAAAACACGCAATCAAAACACGTAAATCATATAATCAATTTCTCTGCAAAACGGAAGAAAAAACGGCGATTAACATAACAGAAATCTTACATTCCGAGAGATTTAATCTGGAATTCGCAACTCCTAAAGAGCTTCACAGCGATCTTTTTCAGATATTTACGAAGAAAAATCTGGATCGCGAATCGTAATACAAAATGATGCGTTTCTCTTTCAGTATCGGGGTTTCATCGGGAGCTCGAACTCTGCGGAAAAAATGTAATTCGTTCGTTTCTGATTTTACTCACAAATGTGCGTTTTATAGTTTTCCAGAGGCTAGTAAGTTTGGATATTTAAACTTTTAGCAACACACGTTCCGAAACTTTGACGGTATGATCAGACCGGATACCGGTAAGATTGTAAATGAATCGAGTTGAAATAGATCATTGTTCATATTTGTTTGGGTTATTATCAAACTTCAGAACTTGTGTTTTTGTTTAGTTTAGTTGTTAATAGAACAAAGCTCAAACGTTGTTTAATTGAGTCGAACTCGAATAATTTTAAGGAAAAATTACACCAACACGCACTGTCATAATAGGTAATTATACAAATTTACTCTCTTATAATTGAAATTACAAATACCTAACCCGCTATAATTGAAAATTACGTCCACCCCCTGAGATCAGTTTTTTGATGACGTCATCATGTGAACTTCCAAAAATTCCATTGTCCAAATGTCATTTAAGAAAAATTACACCAACCTCCCCTCTTATTTTTAAAATTACACAAGCCTCCCATATTATAATACACTTCTTATAATTACCCACTGTGTATTAAAAAATTCTTATAACTTAACCCTAAAAACCTTACAATTAGCCCCTGGGGAGGGGGGGTTGCTAATTTCAAAACCAAGAGCAGGTTTTTGGTAATTACATATTATAAGAGGGGTACGGTCGTAACAAAAATATTATTCCAGTTTTTTTTTTTTAAATAATTTAATGAGGAGCAAAAATATCATTTAGTATTGTTGGACCATTGACAGAGGGTTTTCAGGGGGTAAATGTAATTTTCAATTATAGTGGGGTTAGGTATTTAGGGAAAATTGCAAAATTGGTACTCTAAACTGGCCTACACCTTTTTTTGGTACAATAAATTGGCCGGGTAGCAATTTGAGTACATTAACTTGAAAAAATTTGCAATTTTGGTACAAATTGGACGAAAAATATCATTTAGCGGGAAAATTGATCTAAATTTGGGGATTTTGCTAAAATGGAGGAAAAATTACCTTCAATAACAAGATCGTCGAGGCCGTACTTGGCTTAGACAAACGACTATAAATCCGGATCTGTTGGGATAGATCGTTAGGGTCCCCCCCCCCCCTCTCTCTCTTCGTATTAAAAAAACAAATTGGGGATTTTTGCATATGGAAGAAAAATTGACCTTTCATTTGGGGATTTAACTCAAATATTTTCAAATTTTTTTAATTTATTTAGATTTTTGAAAGTTTCAATTCAAATATTTCTTTATCTTAGTTATTCTTTTATTTATTATAAATAAAATTTGTATAATTAATATATATAATAATAATTTAAAGTAAAAAAATTATAATATGATATGCCTAAATTCAAACTAAATTATTTTTACTTAGTATTCTTTAAAAAAATGATTGTTTTCTTTCTTCGTTTTTATTTTTTTAATTTTTTTTTATTTCATATTATTTGCTAATTTTTCAAAACTATTTTGATTATTTACAATTTTTGAGTTTTAAGTTTTCACAAAAAATTGATTTTATTTTCTAATTTTATTTTATTTTTTGATTTTTTTCAAAAAAGAAATTTAGAATTTTTTTTAGTTTCTGTTTTTTTATTTTTCAGAGTTTTTAATTTATTTCTTTTTTCAATGGAAAAAAAATAGAATTTATCTAAAAACGTACATGCCAACTTGGAGTACCAATTTTAGCAATTTAAAACAAAAAAAAATTTGAAATTATTTTGGAAAAGTACCAATTCTACCAATTTAAAAACAAAAAAATTCTGAAATTCTGAAAAAAAAATCAAACAAAGTATAGTAAAATTAAAAAAACAATATTGAATTGTTTTGGAAACTTTTGAAAATTCATAAAATATAAGAAAAATAAAAAATGAGAAATATTAAAATATTTTTAAAAAGTAGAAAGTATTATAAATTATATCTCAAACTAATTTTTAAATTTAAGTAAAATAAATTTTAATGGTGGTAAAAGATTTCCATTGAAAAGAAATAAATTAATTAAAAACTAAAAAAATCGTAAATAGTCAAAACAATTTGAAAAATCAGCACATAATACGAAATAAAAAATTTGAAAATAAAAACAAAGAAAGAAAAAAATCTATTTTTTTATAAAAAAATAGTAAGGTTTAGAATACTAAGTAAAAAAATAATTTAGTTTGAATTTATGCATATAATATTATAATATTTTACTTTAAATTATTTTATAGATATATTAATTATACAAATTTTATGTATAATAAATAAAAAAAATAACTTAGATAAACAAATATTTGAATTGAGATTTTCAAAAATTGAAATAAATTGAAAGTATTTGAGTTAAATCCACAAATTAAAGGTCAATTTCCCCTCCAATATGCAAAAATTCTCAAATTGAAGGTAATTTTCCCTCCATTTTAGCAAAATTTCCAAATTCAACAATTTTCCCGTTAAAGTCAAAAAAATTCGGCCAATTTGTACCAAAATTGTGAATTTTTTCAAGTTAATGTACTCAAATTGCTACCTGACCAACTTATTGTACTAAAAAAACGTGTAGGCCAACTTAGAGTACCAATTTCGCAATTTCCCCTAGGTATTTGTAATTTCAATTATAGAAGGGTAAGTTTATGTAATTACCTATTATAACAGTGGATGTTGGTGTAATTTCCCCAAATTTTAATTGTTTTGCACATTATATTATTATCGTTTTACTAATAAAGTCAAGCTCGAGCGGAATTTCAAAAGTCGTTTAACAAACAGAGGTGTGAAAGTTGATTTGCTATATTAAGGAACAAAGCTCAGACGGAGGGGTCTAGGACTCATAGGCCCTGCCCATTGCCTGAAGTTTTCCACATACATAATATAATTTTGTGCAAAATACGCTTTACTATTGAGCTTACATTTGTTGTAAACACACCCTTTTAAACTATAAAATGTACCAAATTATTATAAAATATCACATGATGTAACTAAGTAAAAAGACTAGAGAATATATTATAAAATATCACAAGATGTAACTAAGTAGAGAGACTAGAGAATTATCTATTAGATTTTTTGGTGTGTCTCTACAATACAATGGCATAGCCTACTTATAGGCACAAATCAAGAACCTCAAAGGTTGATAATATAATGAGGGAAGTAAATTACATTGAATCATATTTATGATGAAAAGTGAGATGATATGGAGGTGAAGAGATTTTGGAGTTGTATGGATATCCACTAAATAATTATTCATAACACTCACCCTTGGATGTCCATCACTTAAGAATATACCTCGTTAAAACCTTACTAGAAAAAACCCAATGGGACAAAACCTAGTGAAGGAAAAAGAGTATATAATTCTTTCAATACACAATCAGATGTTGCCTCATTAAAAACTTTACCAGAAAAACCCAGTGGGAAAAAACCTTGGTTAAGAGAAAAAGAGTGTAGCGCGTATTATCTCCCCCCCCCCCCATGACAATATCAGTCAAGATCTTTAAATCTACACGCGCCAATATTGTAGACTAGTTTTTCAAATATTGTTGTAGGAAGTGCCTTGGTGAACAAATCAGCAAGAGTATCACTGGAACGAATTTGTTGAACATTGATATCACCATTCTTTTGAAGATCATGAGTGAAAAAGAACTTTGGTAAAATATGCTTTGTTCTATCTCCTTTAATGTACATCTCTTTCAATTGTGCGATACATGCAGAATTATCTTCATATAAGATTGTCGGGATCATTTTTCCAGAAAATAAACCACAAGTCCCTCTAATGTGTTGAATCATAGATCTTAATCGAACACATTCTCGCCTTGACTCGTTAATAGCCAAGATTTCTGTATGATTACATGATGTGACCGATATTGTTCGTTTTATAGTTCGCCATGAAATGGATGTGCCACCACATGTAAATAAACAATCCATTTGTGAATGACCAATATGAGGATCAGGCAGATATCCAGCATCTGCATATCCAATAAATTCAAACTTGGATACATTTGGGTAAAACAAGCCTATATCGATTGTACCTCTAAGGTAGTGAAGCACCTACTTAACCCCATCGCAATGCCTTCGTGTAGGAAAAGAACTATATCTCGCTAATAGATTAACAGTGAATGCTATATCAGGTCGAGTATGACAAACAAGATACATTAGTGCACCAATTGCACTTAGATATGGCACTTAGGACCAAGTAGTTCTTTCTCACTTTCTCGAGGTTGAAAAGGATCTTTGTTCACATCTAGTGACCTTATGACCATCAGGGTGCTCAATGGATATGATTTATCCATATAGAATCGCTTTAGCACCTTTGATACATAAGCGTCTTGATATACAAAAATCCCGTTCTTTAAATATTCAATTTGCAACCTAAGGCAAAATTTTGTTCTTCCAAAATCTTTCATCTCAAATTCTTTCTTTAAGCAATTTACAACTTTTTTAATTTGTTTAGAAGTTCCAACGATATTTAAATTGTCAACATAAACTGTAATTATAACAAACTCATTTCCAAAAAATTTCATGAAAATACAAGAACATATTGGATCATTCTTATATCCTTCCTTCAACAAATATTCACTGAGACGATTATACCACATTCACCCAAATTGTTTCAGTCCATACAAGGACTTATTTAATTTAACTGAATAATGTTCTTGAGAACTTGAATTATATGCTTCAGGCATATTAAATCCTTCAGGGATTTTCACACACACAATATATATATATATATATATCATTATCAAGCGAGCCATACAAATAGGCTGTAACAACATACATTAGACGCAAATCAAGTTTTTCATGCACTGCCAGACTTATTATAATCTATGCCACATCTTTGCAAAAACCCTTGGGCAAAAAGATGTGCCTTATATCTTACAATTTCACCTTTCTCATTTTATTTTCGTACAAATACCCATTTGTATCCTACTGGCTTTACATCTTCAGATGTATGGACTACAGGTCCAAAAACTTTTCGTTTTGCAAGCGAGTTTAACTCAGCCTCAATTGCGTCTTTCCATTTTGGCCAATCATTTCTATTTCTGCATACATTAACAAACTTTGGTTCTTGATCCTCATTATTATTCATCACATTGAGAGCTACATTATATGCAAATTTATCGTCAACATTGACTTCATTTCAATTCCATTGTATCCCGTTCATAACATAATCTATTGAGATCTCATTATTTTCACAATTTTCAGGTACCTGAGGTTCTTCTGGAACTGAAATATTAGTCATGAGTATGACTGGGGACTCTACTGGAGTTATTTTATCCTCGATTACACCATCTTGATTCTTAGCTCCTTTTCTTTTTTGAGGAATACTATCTATGAATCGATAGGTCTACCACGTCTCAGGCGTGCAGTAGACTCATTACTATGTCCTTCAAGGACAACAATTCTTACTGGAGCATTAACAGTTGGTACATGAGACTTGGTCACTTTCTTTAGGTCAGTAAATGCGTCTGGCAGTTGGTTAGCTAAACCTTGCAAGTGAATTATCTTTTGAACTTCTAGTTCGCTTTGTTTTGTTCGAGGATCAAGATGAGATAAAGATAATTCATTTTAACTAAAAAAAATTCCAACTGCTTATTTTCTCCCCCTAATGTTTGGAAATTTGGTTCATCAAAATGACAATCAGCAAATAGAGTCGTGAGTAAGTCTCCAGTCAATAGTTCTAGATACTTTATTATAAATGGAGACTCGAATTCAATATATATTCCCAACTTCTTTTGAGGACCCATCTTATTGCGTTGTGGTGGAGCATTTGGAACATATACCGCACATCTAAAAATTCTTAGATGGAAAATATTTGGTTCCTGACCAAAAACAAAGTGTAATGGGAAAAACTTATGATAACTTATTGGTCTTATGCGAATAAGCGCTGCTGCATGCAAAATAGCATGTCACCAGCAAGAAATAGCAAGTTTCGATCTCATAAGTAAAAGTCTTGCAATTAACTGCAGACTATAAACGATTCTGCTAGACCCTTTTGTGTATGAACATGTGCTTCAGGATGTTCAACTTCAATTCCAATAGACATACAATAGTCATTAAACGTTCTGGAAGTAAATTCACTCGCATTATCAAGGCGTATTTTCTTAATTGGATAATCAGGAAAATGTGACCTTAGTCTAATCAATTGAGTAAGCAATCTCGCAAACACCAGGTTGCGAGTTGACAATAAAGACACATGTGACCATCTTATTGATGCATCAATTAAAACCATAAAATGTCTAAATGGTCCACACGATGGGTGTATTGGTCCACGAATATCGCCTTGAATATGTTCCAAAAACGTTAGAGATTCACGTCCTATTTTGTTGTTGATGGTCAAATAATCAACTTTCCTTGAGAACACGCAGCACATGAGAAATTATTCGATTATAGAATCTGTTGGCTCTTCAATGAATGACCACATGAATTCTTAATTATTTTTCGCATCATAATTGATCTGGGATGGCCCAACCGGTCATGCCAAACAACAAACTTATTTTGATTCGCAAATTTCTGGTTTATGATAACATGCGTTTGAAGAGTAGATATATGTGTGTAGTACAAATTGGACAAAAATCTAGGTAACTTTTTCAATATACATTTGTTACCAGATATTGTATTAGTGATGTAAAGATACTCAATATTGTCATCACTTGTTATCTCAATATAATATCCATTTCGGCGGATATCTTTGAAGCTCAATAAATTTCTTGGAGACTTTGTAGAATATAATGCTTCATCAATATAAAATTATATTCCTCCAGGTAACAATATATTATCTCTGCCAGAGTCTTTAATTAACTTTATACTACCCGATATAATACTAACATTGACTTCTTGCATTACTAAATAAAAGAAGTATTTTTTATTCTTGAGGATGGTGTGAGTTGTTGCACTATCAGTGAGACACATATCTTCATTATTGATGTTGCTGCTGATCGAGTAAATACTCATTCTTTAAAAGAAAATAAATCAATATTAGAAAATATTTTTTAAACTGATTTTTATAAATAAATACTTCATTGATGAAAACAACATATTTTAACATTATTTTTTTAAAAAAAAACTAAAATAAGATTTAAGAAACTCATTTTTTTAACACTTCCATTTCTAATCAAGTGATCAATTTTTCTATCAAGATCAGCAAAGAAATCAGCAACATCTAAATGAGTGTTATGGACATGATCAGAATCGCCCTTGTCAAAAGCTAAGGCTATGTTTGGTTATGTTTTGGGATGGTATTTTGGTGAGAATTATTGGTGAAGATTTTATGGGGACACGTGCAATTTTGATGGGATAATGTTTGGTTATGTTTTGGGAGTTGGTTTTTGAGTGATTTTATGGTGAGATAGTGTTTGGTTTTGTTTTCAGAGGGAACATAAATTACTGTAGCTGTCAAATCATGTAAGTTTTTATCTGTCAATAATTAAAAATTATAATATAATATTGAGATTAAAATAGTTATTATATAGATAAATATATATGTATATATGTAAGTAATAGTAGTGTGTGTATATATATATATTAGTGTACATATATATGTGTGTAATAGTAGTAACAGTAGTTTATATAAAATTAAAAGAAAAGTATATATATATATACACACACATATATATATAACTAAGAGTGTTAATAATAGTTGATATATAATTAAAAGAAAAGTATATATATATATATATATATATATATATGTATCAGCGTGTGTGAGAGTGCGTGTAACAGTATGCGTGTGTGACTGTGTGTGTGTTTCTGTGTGTGTAATTGTGTGTTTGTGTGTGCGTGTAATAGTATGTGTGTGACTGTGTGTGTTTGTGTGCGCTCAAACTGTGTGTGTGTGTGTGTGCGCGTGGGAAAGGGGTGTGAGGGGGGTTAGGGAAGATTGGGAAGACGATGAACAGTCTCCCCTCCCCCCCTCTTCTTTTTTCTTTTTTTTCCTTTTTTTTATTTAATTTATAAAAAAAATATTAATAAGTAATTTATTTTAAAAATTATTAAAATACAATCCTATTCTTAGATAATTAGGTCACTTCTACTACAAGTCAATTACTAAATCCAAATCAAAACCACGAAATAAGAAATCCTTGCTTCAAGTCACTATTCACGCGGTCAAATCCGCGTTGACCACACGGTTGACTCGGTCAAACCCGAGTGGACCGTGGTCAAATTGCCTTTGACCGTCCCAAGACCTTTCTTTTTTCCACATAATATACATTAAGAAAACATACACATATAAATATGGGTAACACACATGCATTTCTCGATCCACACACACAATCAAATCACAAATTTAGCAATGAGATAAATTATACACAGCCACACACATAAAAAAATAAGTAAAACTTTAAAATAATATGTATAAATAACATATATATGCATATAAATATAGATATATATAAATCCAAATACTTTCACTATAACTAATTTGAAAAACGAAATTTGAAAGTTTTACTTTAGAAAACTCCACAAATTTTAATCTATGTTTTATCAATACTATTTCTCATGATAGAATTACAAACAAACAAACTTTTTTCTAGTTTAAAGTTTAATGGTACACGGTCAAAGATATGACAAAACATTACAAAAAAATAAAAAAAGACACGGTCAAAGAGAAGAGAAAGAGTGAAGAGAGAGAAAGAGGAGAGGGGGATAGAGAGAGATAGTGGATATTAAGAGGAGAGAGAAATTTTTTGTATAAAAAATAGAGGAGAGAGAATGAGATGGGGGACAAAGTGAGAGAAAGAGGAAAAATAATGATTATGTTTTTTTGGATGAAAAAAGTTGTGTATTTTTGATGAAATATTGTGTGAAACAAACATTGTTTGGCGGAAATTTTGGATCAAATATGACTTGAAAACATAACCAAACATAGCCTAAATTTCTTTCTATTTTCTTTCTTTTACTTTTCAACTATTCTTGGTAAAAGTTAACAAGATGTTTTGGTGTGCGACATGTACGTGACCAGTGACCTTTACCGCCACAATGATAGCATAAATTCTCCACAAATTTGCTATTTTGGCCGCCATCATTTTTCTCTTCATTATTTTTTCACTTCTGGTGGAAAGATGTGTTCTTTGAATAATCACCACTGTTAACTATATACATGTCCACCGCTTCGATTTTGTTCATAATTAAAATGATTATTTGTTGCTACATTCACTTCGAGGAATGGAGCAGAACCAGTTGGACGAGGCTCATGGTTTTTGGTTTTATCTTGATTAGATGCTTTGTTTTCTTCTTTGAATGTGTCATCAAGACCATTTGCATCTAAATGAATTTCAACATCTAACACCAAAGATTAATATTTGCTTCTCTGTAATGTCAAGAGCCACAAAGTCAAGTTTTTGCAAGATTCATCATTATAATAATATCATTAAAGTATAAGATAAGTTAGATCATGATCCAATAATTCATATAAACATAGTTATTAATCTACATAAACTTACATGAGATCTAAATATCAATGTTGATAAGACGAATACAATTGATGCTCAAATTTCCCATAAATTGCTTGATTTGTTAGGACAAAGACTTAATAATTAAAAATTTCTCTTCAAAGTAAACATAGAAGTAATGATTATGAGATTTTCTTATGTGCCACTAAATATGAAAACTTATTTTTAAATTATCATTAATATGATGACAATGGATGTAAATAATATAAAACATAATGATCTCACCTAGTTCTTACCCAGTTCAATTCTCAAAAAGGTAGCGTGAAATACTTCCTCCTTTTTTTTTTTCTTAACAGTGTGATACCTCGGCAAGGATGTTTGCTTCTACCACAGCACCAATGTAAAAATTCGACTAACAATTTGAGACGAATCGTGCTGATAACGTATTATAAAATATCACAAGATGTAACTAAGTAGAAAAACTAGAAAATTAAAGAATTTTTTATTAAATTTTTTGGTATGTCTCTATAATACAATAACATAGTCTATTTATAGGCACAAATCAAGAACCTCAAAGGTCTAACATAACAAGGGAAGTAAATTACATTGAATTGTATTTATGATGAAAAGTGAGATGACATGGAGGTGAAAAGAATTTGGAGTTGTATGGACATCCACTAAATAATTATTTATAACACAAAACAATTTCTCAATTTAATTTTTATTAAGTCTACAACAGAAGCCGTTAATGTATTGGTTAATTTACAGACACAAACTGTACGATAATATACCAAATATACTCCATTTCACTTAAAAGTGGATTAGTACCTTAAATACTTAATTAACTTGCCAATAATTACTTATTCGTCCAATTTTCTCCTGAACCCGTGCCCCATTTTCCACTTGGACAATTTTATGGCTCAAGCTATTGTAGAAAATTGTTCCATTTAGTTTCTATTTAAAATATGAATAATTGAAGTGGATTTTTTAGAAATTTACACCCTAATTATAGCTGTATGCAAATTCCTCCATGTATTAGTGGTGGTTCAGGTAAGTGCAAATCATGGTTCAAAGTCGCAGTTTCGGTGATAACATTGGCATGTGTTGTTTTGTATAGGTCGTGGGGTATTGAGATATTATCGGACGATATGAAATAATACGTAATAGGATTGTTAAAAAAATTATATAATTGTTAATAGATAGAAAACAAAAGTTTTCATTAATTGGTACCTTGTAAAAGAAAATGTCGCATTAGAATATAAATAATTTAAATATAATATTATTGTCGAACTTAAATTTGTAATGGAAAAGAGTATAATGATAATTATATCATAACTTTTCAATGTACATGTAATAATACATTCATTAAATTATATCCCAAATCATATTTATAAAAAATAAATGAAAGTTTTGTTCTTGAAAAATAATATAAATTCCCGATATTATCATCGATAATATCCCTATACGGCTGATAATATCATTGTATCGGCGATATCATCCGATATTATTGGATGTTATCGGTGATTCATAGAACGTCGGATAATAATAGATATCGTTATATATTATCAGATCGGCAAGGGCCGAGCCGGATGCGTATCGGCCGATATTATCGAATATCAGCCGATACTTTGAACTATGGTGGGTACTGAATTTTGGCATAATAATATGGCTACTTATGAAATGAAAAAGGGTTAAATAAGGTCCAAGACTATATATACATATACATATATATATATATATATTGATGTGGGTCGATATTGTCTATTGAGCCAAGCAGATAAACCCAAAGAATATTTTATATTCTTCCTATATTATTACAATATTTCGGCCCAAGTACTTATGTTTTCGGCCTCATCCAATTAGCAATAGTGGAGCCTAAGTCAAATCCATAGAAGGAAAAGAATCAATCAAGAGACAATATCCAATCAAGCATCCAATCAAATATCAATCAAGAAAAATTGGTCAAACACTTACCAAATTAGGAAGATTCATCCTTCCTAAAATATGACCTGACATGACGCGGTTCAGCATAATTTCAGGACATCCAATGCTTCCAAAAATAGCTCTAGCCACCATAAATAGAGGCAGGAATGAAATCAACAGGATTAGCTTACCAAAATTGTATAGAAGTCATCTAGCTTGTATAAATTTCCACGATTGGTGACGAATAAGAGGACTTTTGCATCTTTACTCATTTTACTCTCTATTTTTTCTTATAATCTATTGCTTTTATACTCAATTTCTCGCATAATAATATACAAATATTATTGGTGTAAATCCCACGTACATCAATTGGCGCCGTCTGTGGGAAATTGAGCCTGAAGGCGTGAGGTAACATTTTCGTATTTATTCATAATTTTTCTCTTCTTTTTGCAAGCTTGATGGCAGGTCACAATCTTGAGGAACTAGACGAAACTATGGAAGGTGTGGGGAACAAAAGGGCGTTACTCCCGGTGACTGGAGGTAATAACGCTCCTGAAACTTCAGCCATCCTGGCTAGGCAATTTCTTGGAGAATTACAGGAGACCCCTCTAGCACGTTGGGGTGGAGTCTCGATTGGAGGGGATGGAATCTCTCCATCACCTGGAATGCATGCTGTAGGGATGGAAAACTCCCTGCAAATTGCGTCATCTTACCACCGGACTAAGGAACAGTTGCAGGAACTAATTGAGGCAGCCGTCCAGGCCGCGAAGAAAAGCTTGGATCCGCATGGTCCCGGTAGGATGGAAGGAAGTCTGGTACAGCAAGTACCAGGAAATGCTAATACTCATGTTGATATGGAGTTCACTCCTGAAAATGGCCCTGAAAGCGAGCATGGAGGATGGAATTTGCTGAGCAAATGAACATACGGGGGAGGGGGAACCCCCTAGAAAATATCCTGCCCAGGAGGGTCGCCAGATAAGGCGTACTGAATTGCAAATCCAGGAAGGTTAGGATTTGGACAGATAGATGGTTGCCGAGGAAAGATGAAGTGAGAACAATCACACCGCCCAATACCATATTGATTGACGCCCGGGTTAGTCAACTTATTGTCGACCCTCTCACGGGGTGGTGGAACATTGATCTTGTTAATGAGCGTTTTGTGGCCCGAAGATGCTACGGCGATTCTATCGATCCCTTTGCGCAACATCCAAGTTTCTGATAGAATTATTTGGCATGGTACAAAGAATGACAGGTTTGCGGTTAATAGCGCTTATCCTCTTGCTAGACATATGAAGCTGAAAAACAATCCTAGCTAGCACTTTGGACAAGAATTCTATAGGTTGTTGGTTAATTGGAAATTCTAGCTTGGACTGGGTGGGGCCTACTTATGTTAATCATATGGTGAGTGAATTACAGTTGTCATACGATCAATTTGACGAGTGATCAATCACGGGACAGATATAGTAATTACTACCTTGTGATAATTGGTGTGGCTGAACCCGAGCTGAACAAGAATTTCCCGAAGAAAATGTGCAAAAAGTTTGAGTCTAAAAAAAATAATAAAATGTCGAAAATATGCAGGGTTTTCAAAAAGTGGGTCCAGATAGATGGAAATTTGCCAATGAGGGCTTTTTGGGAGGACAAAAACATATCTTGAAGACTATCAAAAGGAGGCGAAACAAACGTAACGACTCAACAAGGCGGAGGCTCTTGTGTAGAAATAGGCCACTACGGCATGGAAGAAGAGCTCGAACAGTTGAGAAGGGACTGAAACCTATTAATGGCTGAAATTATGAAGCTTGAACAACAGCATGAGAGCTCGAGGGAGCGAATCTTGGCTATGGAAGAAAGGACAAAAGGGACAGAGAGAAAGCAATAACAAATGATGAGTTTTCTTGCGAAAGCGTTTAGAAAACCTTTATTTGTCCAGCAATATATTGATAATATGTGCAGAACAACGATAAGAAACGCGTTGAAATAGGGCAAAGGAGAAGGTTGACTATGAGTGCGAGCAAAGATCAGGTGGAGGTGGATACACTGTTTTCTGCAGCACTGGATGATGAATCAAACAACCCTAATGACATTGTATTGAATCCTAAGGTGGAGAATGTATGGTAGGAGTTCCTCTGTGATGATCTCATGGCTGGGGGTGAAGTTCAAGAGATGTTGGCTGATTATGAACCGTTGGATGTGGAAGTGGAAGAATTGGCGGCTCAAACGCAAGATTTGGGGTGAGGATGATTTACAAGATCTCGTTGATCAGTTGGGATTTCTTTAACTGAAACCGTTATGGTTTTAATTGTAGTGATAGTTTGATTAGTTTGGCCTTACACGGCGCGCTTCAATTCTTCGTATTGGGTAAGAGTACTATGTTATTATTCAATACGATGTTGTGATTATATCTTTTCAAGTGTGTTTGATATATATATATTTTTTTGTTCATATCAGGGAACGTGTGGCTAGTTGGAGGTCGAGAATTGATAACACTACTTTGTATTTGGTGAAATTCAATTGTATTTTGTTGGTTTTGATTGTCTAAGTCTTAACTTAAAAGTTTGTTTTTGGGTTTTCATACTATTTTCTTCTGTGTTTTACTGCAGATGGGTTCGATTAATAGAAACGTGAAGTTACGGTTATTCAACAGAAGTTGAAGCGAGGCTAGAAAAGCTACCATCAAATGTTAAATCAGAATCAGGCTAGAAATACGTTGAGAATCCGAGTTAGCATAAAGTCAGAATCGGAGCTAGAAGACGACTTGATAGCTACCCCAACCAGTGGAGACTTTGCTGATATATTTGTTCTGACATTGTTCTTATTGGCCTAAATGAACGATTATTGATATCCATGCAACGAGAAATTTTTGTTTAAATTTCCACATAGTACATATAGAAAACATATGTAAACATTAGATATGAAGATGTTAGTGTGTTCTATGAATTTATGTCTCACGCAAATGTTTATCTTGAAGGTTGTAAGTAGTGTTTAGAAAGCTTTCTCCCACTTGCACAGTAGTTTCAAGACAATCACGAATACTCGAGATTTATATTGAGTTTGTTTACAGATCTCGTGTTGTTTTTGATGTTGATATTGCTTCCATTTTTCTCATCAAAACTTATTCGTAAATGTAAGTTTTCATTGTACACATGAAGCTAGATATTATCAAATACAAAATATTTTGGAATTTCATATTTTTCCTGAGGTGATTCCTAATACATAGATAATCAATTTTATATAGAGTATTAGACTTTTAGTAACTAGGACATGAATGATTGTAAATATTTCGTATTTCCTATCAATTCTCTTCGAATACAATCAAACTTAAAACAAGAAACTCGTTTAGTGTAATCAAATTACTAAAGTCCTCTAACAATCTATAACAAGATCAAAAACAAAATTCAACAACACCAAAAATTTTAAAAAAAAATCATAAACAAATTCAAACCCCTCCAAGAGAATAACTCCTCCCGGTAAAAGCTTTGAACTTCTCTTTTCCAGCCTCTTTTCCACCATCTTTGATCTTCTCCTTAATCACAACCTTCGTAAGACCCTTCACCGTGGCCGCATATCCGCCGCTCCCCACCGCCACTGCCTCCCCGTGCAACCATCGCGCCTTCCCCATAAATGGCCTAAACTGCTTCTCTCCTCCCTTTTAATCTCCACGAGTAACTTTCTCGATCTTATTTTCATCATCTTCCTTTTTCGCTTCGGGCCGTTCCGCCTCCGGCTCCTTATAATCCAAAGGCTTCGCAAAATCTACCTCGCAATCCGTGTCAATCAAGCAAATTGCGTCCCCCGGCGGCCTAACCTCCAAAACATCGATGTAAAATTCCTTCTTATTATGCATCACCATAACCGTGTCCCCACTCGTTAGACACGTGAAACTCCTCAATGTCTTTTCTAACACGGCCCTAGGGTCGGAAACCTCGATAAACGGGGTTGTAGCTTAATGTACCTCCCCTTTGGCATCGCCGTGTTGCGTATAATCACGAGATCTCCCTCTTGTAGCTTCTTCGGCGTCGAATTCCAACACGCCGCAGTGCGATACTATTTCGTCATTTTAGCTCTCGATTTGGAAAAGTAAGGGGTAATTGAGTCTCATTGAGACGATTTTGGAGAGGGATGAGGGTGGCATGATGATCTTATTTCCAGTTTCGAGATTTGGACTTTTGTATTTGGAGAAAGGACGACAAATAAACATGCGCTCGAAAAAGGAGCGGGTTGATAGGTATAATCTGATTCCCATTCCATGATGATCAAGAAATTTGTTGAAGAATGTGGTGATCACAAAGTTGATGAAAAATTTATATGCGAAAAGGTTAAAAGTATGATTGCTCGATGAAGTAGTGAAGTAGTGAAGTAGTTAAATGTGTTTTGGGTTGTAATTATAGGCAAAAAATTGGTTTATTTCCTTGTTCATGTAGGAATAGGGATTGGGGAATTGTACTATTAGTGGGAATACTTTTTATTTACGTGATTTATGGAAGTTGAGTTTGATTAAAAATCGATATAAATAATTTGGAAAAATTGCACGTTTAGTCTTACATTTGCGGTGGCGTTTTGGGTACTGTAAATATTCGTATCGTTGAATTTAGTATATATATATTTTTTATTTTCTCAATTTGAGAATAGATTTGGGAATTTTTTTTGAATTTTGGTCAATGGCGTAATATTTGAAGAGTGGTGATTTTTTTTATTTTTGGTGAATCGCATATAAATGTCATATGTATAAAATATTTACTTGAATATAAATTTAATAAGGATTATATACACTTATCGTGTAGGGATAATATACAAACTTTGAAATAGAAGATTTCATGTGCGTTTTTGGTCCGGTAAATATTGGTATTAGTAAATTTAGTATATTAATTTTTTATTTTCTCAATTTGAGAATCGAATTGGGATTTTTTTTTTTTAATATCGGTGAATCGCGTGATAATTATATTTAACATGGGTGATTTTTAAATTATGGACAAAAAAATCAAAGAATATTTTATTTCCGTGTTTAGTAGGAAAACGGAAAAGGGAATTCTACTTCTTATGGAAGTCCTTTATATCTACGGTGGTTTTATTTGTGGAAGTTGAGTTTGATTAGGAATCTGTATTAATGATTTCTCAAAATTGCAACTTTAGTCCTTTCTATAAGGGGTGGAAAAAATTTTGTCCATTAAATATCGGTATTGGTAATTTAGTATACTTACTTATATTTTTTATTTTCAATTTGAGGACAAATTGAGCGAAAGTCTTGAGTTTTGGTAAATCAGGTGATATTTAACTTTTCAATTTGGAGAAAAAGATATTATTTGAGGACACAAAATGCCACTTATGCAGGACAAGAATTGCAACTTTTTGTCGAATGAACTTGTAATTTTAGTTTTACAAATAATTAAAAATAACATTTTTTGTTTTCACAAAAAATTGTTATTTTACTTTTAAAATTGAAAAAAAAAATTCTCAAATTGAGATGGCCGTGTGCACAGTACGTGTCACTTTCCGCAGCATTATCATTTTCAATGGAATTTGTCCCTAAGTTGGAAAATATTAAAAGTTCATATTACCTTTTAAAGATGAAAAGTGCAAAAACAAGGGTTAGAATTGCAACCTTGCCCAAAATCTTCCATCTCCATAGTCCTTTTTTACCGATCATGAGTTCAATTAGGATTTAATGCGAGTATTTAAGTAGAATTTGTAAAAATGATTTTTGAAAAAAATTCTAACTAGAGCTTGGATTGGACGAATTTAAGTACAAATTAAAATATAAATGACCAATCATATGGCAAATATAAGCCATTCGTTTTATAAGTTTTACTTATTGTTAAAATTTATAGTAATTTTTACAAAATATAATTTGTAAATACGAAGCTTTGATGTGGTAATATCGTTAAAAACATTGACGATAACAAATAATAACAATAATTTAAATAATTAAATATTTTAATGTATATTAACCAATTCAAGTAACACAATTATTTTTCACCACGTGTGAGCTAACATGCAAACTCGAGCTCGAATTGTCAAAAGTGGAATAAAACATGCGACGAAAATGTTTTTTGAATCTCAATTTGAGCTCGACTAGTTTTGCAGCCCAGTAAATGTGTATATTTTTCCATGGAGGGAATGACAATTACCAATGTGTATATTAATATCAATAACTCTATAATTACAAGCTAAACCCGTAATCATTCAGCTTAGTTTTCAGCTCAAAAACTAAAGTAACAATTTATATCATTCTTGGGAGCTCGCAGAATCTCTAACGTAACTGTTTTAATTGACTTAATACAGCTGCAAACTTATGCAGCAGATGTTGCTTTTGATGTTTGGCGAGGAGGTACGTTCATCCATGTCTTCATCGTGTCATATGCCATGAAACCAATTGCAACCTATGGAACAATCTGCAACAACAATGATCAAAGAACTCGTGTTAGTGATAGAAATCAAGATCAACCAATTACAATTGTGTTCTACACCATTTTTTATCCAATCATTATATGAATGATTGTGATTGTCCTGTGATCTCGAGTCATAGGACAATACATTTTGTTAAGTTTTAAATATACATATAAAGTAAAAATATATATAAATATATTTTTATTCATAGCCTGCCAACATTGGGCTCGAGATCAAGTCGGCTTGTGAGCTTAAAGTCAGAATCCGGGCTAGACGACTTGATAGCTACCCGAGCCAGTGTAGGCATAGTTCAAAGTCGCAGTATCGGTGATAATATCAGTGGGTGTGTTTCATATCGATCACGGCGTATTGAGATATTATCGGGCGATACGATACAAAAGCATTATAAAATGCTCCAAAAATTCTAAAAAAAATAGTAAAATTACGAAAAAATGTAAATAACACAAATTGCTACTTTTTAATACATATTAAAAAAATTTACTATATCAACCATCAATAAAGCTAAATATATCTCTAACAGAAATAAGGATTCATTCATAGAAATAAGACATAAATTCAATTTGTTTCAGAAAGTTAAACATATATATTAAAACAGAAAGTGCAATGACATGATCATTCTAGTTGAATTATGTAACTTATTGTTTTTTTTCAGCGTTATTATAGTAAGATCATGAATTGATAGTAGCTCAACCAATAATATATTTTTTTTAAATGAAACAAAATTTTGTTGACAAAGAATATTTGCTTCATAGTCATAGCAAGCCCGAAGCTTTAATTCCATATATCAATCATTAGCATACGCCACAATGGAAATAAGGGAAAATTACACACAGACCTCCTCACTTATTATGAAATTATCAAAACCACCCTCATTTATTTGAAATTACCAAAACACCCCCTTATGTTAAGGTTTTCTTACAATTACACCCCCTGTGAATTTAAAATTCCTTACAATTTTACCCCTTGTAAATCTTACAAATAGACCCCTTGAGAGGGTGTGTTTGTAATTTCCAATAGTAATGGCAGATTTTTATAATTATACAATAAGTTAGGAGGTCTGTGTATAATTTTCCCTAGAAATAAATAAATAAAAACTCAGGAAGCACTTAAATCAATATGATAAGTCTTCTTGTATACTTCGGATCCACCACCACTCTATGTTTAAACGCCTCTATGTAAAAATTCCTTTTCTTCTACCCACTACTCATCTTTGTTCTCAATTCTTTGGCCAAAATCGGAATTCGATTCACAGAATCCTTGCGACAAAGCTCTAGTTAACAGATTCGCTAGCAAGGTTTTAGCAAATGTTTATAGTTATACCAAGTTTCATAGCATCGTCGATATTATCAATATATCCGCCGATAATATCTGACACCGATGATATTACCATAGTATCACCGATATTATCGGATGATATCCGATAATACCGGCGATACTTAACATACCAAATACTATACCGTATCGAGCGTTTTTATCGGATCGGACAGTGCCGATCCGGTTATGTATCGGCCTATATCATCGGATATCGCCCGATACTTTGAACCATGCAAGCACCTCAAGTAGACCTGTTGTGGTGAGACACCATTGGGACTTTGTGTGGCAAGCCCGAGTGCCATAATGCCATAATGCCTTACCTACAGTGGTTAATTGTCATGACCCAACCATTCCACGAGGGGTATTTTGGGAATTTAAAGAAGATAAAAGAAGAACAAGAGTGAAAATCATAGAAGTGTGGATGCTTAGTACAACTGTAAAAGTGTCACTTGGTTTTGGTTTATTATAATCACGTTTTTATATCATTGTAGAGGCTAAGTCTATATAACTGGTGTATGGTGTATTTTTTAATACTCAAGTAAGAAATCAATTAAGTCTTTCCTCTTTTCGTCTTCTCTGCCTCTGTCTTCTTCTTCTTCCTCCTCTTATCTCTATTTCTCAAATTTCAATATCCCATCTCCTCTATAATTCTTACTATTATATATTTTATTATATAATAGTAGTATAATTATTATGGAACATTATACCAAAAATATCCGAAGTAATGAGCTAGGACATGACATTAATTTAAGCAATAGGAGAGTGGAGATTGAAGGGTTTTGTTCATTTTGTGGTAGAGAGGAGGAAGATTTAATACGTGTCATTCTATTGTGTACGTTTTATTGGGAAAATTCTAAGGTGGACAGGGAGTGTTGCTCCCTGTCTATTTTTCACCATATATTCAAAATGAGTGAGGTGATTTTCACACCCACCTATCCTATGTAAACCACCCCACCCCAAGTGTTTATGTGGTGAAAAATGGATCGGGAGCAACACTCCTGATCCACCATAGAATTACTCGTTTTCTTAGCAGGTTGGGGCTTATCCAATCTCCCATGGCAGGTGGTTAAGGACGAATCTAGGGTGGGGCCTGGGGGGAGGGGTGGGGGGTGGGGGCGGCCCCCGGGACTTCAAAATTTTCTTTACAATACTAATCGGTTCTATGATATCCCACTCCCCACCCCCCCTCCCAACCAAAAATATACTATAATAAAAGTTGTCAAACCTAGACAAATTTGTGCGTGTAGCAAAAGAAAAAAGAAAACTTTATTGTGAACAAATCTAGCTTCTTTATTATAAAAAAAATAAAAAATCTAGCTTCTTTAGTTATTTATTTTAAACTTTGCTCCAACATTGAATATGAATATATGATTCGAATTACCATGCACTTTTTAAAACCTATAGGACGGTTCTTGAAATAAAAAATATATTTGAAAATCAATATATGAATACTGTCAAAAAAAATTCTTTTATTCGTAATTCGGCCCCTCCAACGGGTCAATCCTGGATCCGTTCCTGCAAGTGGTGTGGAATTGGAATGGTAACTACCAGGATTGGGTTTTATGGGTGCACAACAATTTTGATCGTAATTCTTTCAATTTTTTTCTGGTGGTATAATCGCAACACTTATCTTAGGGAGCGAACCATTTTCCACATCGGTGATCTCTACGTCTTGAAGGGATTAGTTTCCGGCATCCGGCATCCGGCTGGGGGAAGCCCTTGGTATAAACAAAAAGCAAAAAAAATGAGAGTTTTTCTTGACCCTGAGTCCCTCGTTCGAGCTGCCCGTCATTTTTTGGCATCCTACAAGCTTGCTATTTCTTCTATGCCTCTTAAACAGCTGTTGCTAAAATAAGAGAAATGGTTGGCTCCACCAAGGGGATGGATTAAGGTGAATTTTGATGGAGCGACGTTTCAGAATAATGCGCGGGAACCATTGGTCGTGATTCGCAAGGTATGATCATGGCTTGCGATCGTAGCGGGAGTGTACTCACACACAAACTTTATTCAATATCATGATATATCTATTTAAAATTACATGCTACTCACCCACAAAATCTCCCAAAAATAACCTGTCAAATGTTGAATACCAGAGTTGACCGTTAAATTTTGGATAAAGAATTTGATTAGGATTGATGATGGTAAAAATCGTCAGACAGTTGATGTCACGTGATTGACCACGTGAGGTAAGAGAACTGATCAAACTCACAAAAAACTAGGTTGAGGGTTGGATAATTTATAGACTGCACTCGGTTACTTCGAGCTACATGCATACCCATGTATGTGGGATCAAGTCAGTTCGTAGTTCTTTTGTGGGGTTACTTTCAGTAGCCAGTGCATTTTTACTGGGGAGTAGATAATGAGCCTCTCCCAGCTCCTCCAAGGTATTTATAGGGAGCTGGTAGTGGGCTATGGGTCATGGGCCTGAATTAGTTAACAACTCCTCGGGGTTTGTCTCCTTGAGATTATGGTCTTTTAGACTGATACTAGGACTCAACTACATTTGGAGGGTCCTTTGTCCTTTTTGGACTTATACGTCGGGTCCCCCATGGATCAGCTTGCGGGTAGCGACCTAACCCGTCTCATGTACACCAACAATTACCATAATACCCTTGGGTACTTTTTGGTACACATCATAATGCCCCCCACTCCAAGGTTCATTAGGTGGGATACCCGGGAGTGAATATAATACCGCTCAGGTCGCACCACCTAATTTTGGATTCTACTAGGCAATGAGTCATAAAAGTTCTTCACTTACTCTTGTATAAGTATGGAGGGGGTAGTTGGCACTTAGCCACTATTTCTCTTCACATCTCCACACTCTCACCTACCTTAAAGAAATTATCTCTCTAGGAGCTTCCATCTCTCTACCATGGGCAAGAGATAAGGTGACCACAGTAAGAATAATGCAATTTGCTTTTGGCTTTCTTCTTTGGTGTAGATATATGATGCTTGCTTGTTTTTCTTTCCCCTATTGAGTGATTAAATCCATGTTTTCCCCGCCCCAATAGAGGTCGTTTTAGGAGTTGTAGGAGTCCAACTGGGAGAATCTCATAAGGTGAAGTCCTCACTGGCCCCGAGGTGAAAAACCACGAGGCAACGTGGCTGGTCGCTGCGAGGCTGCCTCGCGGTCGCTATTGCGAAGCTTAGTCTCGCGATGGGGGTTGAGTGACCGGCTTTGGGTCTGGGTCTATCCCCTTGGTCTATTTTCACATATGTTGTTGCGGTGTGTTCACTTCTTGCGTGCTTGTGCTACCTTATTTAGATAACCTCTGTTCACAACTAGTTGTTGATGGAGCCCTTCCTTTTCATAGGACTAAGGAATCATTATCCCACAGCCACTGAGGAACCGGCCTCCGAAGATGGCTCTGCGTTCGACTCACGTGATTCCACTATAACTGAGGCCGAACTAGTAGCTCTATTCAAGGAGACGGCAATGGATTTTGAGTTGCTATTGCCCGTGCCGGGATGTCGAATCTTAAACCCTCTAGAGGAGCACATAACCCTATACTTCGAGTATTTTTGTTCAGGCTCACCTTTCCTTACCATAAACTCTTCGGGGAGATATTAGACCACTATGGCATATGCATCGGTCAATTGACCCCGATGTGCTTTGCCCTCTTCGAGGGCTTTATTTCTCTGTTCACTGAGCTAGGTCTTGCCATTAATCCAGAGGCCTTTCGGGCCTTGCTTACAATCAAGGAGTGTCGTTCCACACCATATGTATATTTTTTCCCGGCTCCGATCACTAGGTTTTTAGAGGGTAATGCTAAAACCAAGGATGATTCGAAACTAAAGTTATTTTATTTTCTCATCACCAGCTTGGGCATATCCACGCCTTTACGTTGGAACATAAATATAGATCCTCAGGCAGCCACCCCCGCACAAAGGCAACTTAGAGTTGACTTTGGCAAGGCGGGCTTGTATGATGGTAGATTTGATGTTAACCAGTTCTATACTTCTAGTATATGGTGCTCTTTATTTCTTCGCACTTTGTGTTATAACTCTTTCGCATTGCGTTTTCACATGCTAACACTTGGTACCCCCCCTTTTTTGTGCAGGCATGAAAATGCGCAAAGAAGCTGGGCCTAAGGGTGCCAAGGTGACTTCCACCACCTCCGGTACTTCCAAAGTTTCACAGAGTCATGGCAAAGGGGGTGGATCAGCCAGGTCCTTCGTCCCTTGCCCCTTCGAGGGTGCCCTGGGCCCCTCCCCATTCGGATCTAGCCTTGCTGGAGCAGGTACCATGCACCTTGGATTTCGACTCCTTGATGGCAGATCTGGGTGCTAAGGGTCCTCAAGGCCCTAAGTTGGGCGCTGCTGCTAGCCCTTGAGGCACTGAGGTAGTGGCGACTAGAGATGACGATGCTGCTGCTGAACACTCTGCTCATTCGTCTCCGAGGAACAACCGTGGGAAAGGGGTGGCCCTCTATGGGGGGCGCATGCCCTCTTATCCTTTACCATATCCAGTCCCCGTAATGAAGCGTGCTCGTGGTGACACTCCTGGGAGTTCCAGCTCTGCCGGTCCTGACAATGGCTTGTTTGTCTCTGGGGCAAACTTGGACCCCAGTGTCAATTTCTTTTGGGATACGACTAATCATGTGATGCCTTGGTCGATGATGAGGATGGTCGTGACCGACTATGATGTTACCCTCTTGTCATCCCTACCGATCGAGAGTCTCGATCAGGAGATTTGTACCGGTGCTGGTTGGGTAAGCATTTACAAGTGTTGTCATTGTTATTATGAGGTTACATATTCATGCCTCTAAGACTTTCTTTTCCCTCCTTCCTTTTTGTCAGGCCGTTCAATTATCTCACTATCTCCGCCACAAATGCGAAGAGATGGAGAAGGAGCATATGGAGAGCCTCCAGCGGAACAGTCAGCTGCTATCGCGGTTCTGAGGGGTTAAGAACTCTTTTGATAAATGGAAGAGGAAGTATAAGGAGGCTCAGAAGAAGCTCAAGTCAGAGAAGTCTGATGGTAACTGCTTCCTTATCTTAAATGCTGGGACAAAGGCCTTCAGTGATGCCAAGACATCGACAGTAGAGAAGTTTCATAAGAGTGCCGCCTATATCGAGGAGTGCAACCAGCGGGCTTATAAGGTGGCTAGGGGTTTTATGACCACGACGGTGCGCAAGTGCAGTAGGGCTCTTCGCGAGCGTGGTCGTTACCTAGAGGATGATTTTACTTGGTTGTACAAGAATGTACCCGATACCAGTGACGGGGAGACTGATACTAGGGCAGAGCTGCCAGCTGAGGTCTTGGTAGCTTCCCCAGCCATGCAGCTTTCTATGTTGTCACCCTTTGATTTTTATACTCTCGCATTGTTTTTAGTCTGTTTTATGCCCTACCAGTAGTGACATTTGTTCTTAGTTGCCCATTGATAGGTGGATGTTATTTTAGCCATGTGAGGCTTGATGGATATTTTTCCTCGTGGCATGCTGCCTCGTGATGATTTTTTTTCTTCTCATGAATCTTATCTTTTAGTATGCTGACTTACAGTCATTTCGCTGATAGCGATTGACACTTTTTCATTGTTCTAAAAGTTGGCGACTTGGCTATGTATTTTCCCCTTGTATGCCCCCCTACTCCTTAATTGTGCTTAGTCAAATCTAGGAGTGAGTGACCATATAGCAAGGGAGTTAGAAAATATTCTTGCTTTTGTTGCTTTTTACCCCTATGTTTTGATGGGTTAGATGATTATTCATGTTGCTACTACTCACTTCCTAATCACCTCTTGGAGGGTAGATGCGTAAGTGATAACACGGTAAGCGGCATGTGGTGCCTTGTTTGTTATGTGTCGGTTCAGAAAGTTATTATCTCCACGCATTATCAGCGTGAAGTGATGTTGATTTTTTACTCAGATATTTTCCTTTCACTATCCCCTCGGTATTTGATAACAACACTAGGAACAGTGAGGGTTATATAATTTGAATGGACGACACGGTTCCAGATACCAAAAGTCGCTACTTATTATGGGCTTAGGTGCCTTTTAGTTTGTTCACAATCTCAATCCGTACCCTTAATGGGAGTGGGAAGACTTTTTATACCCTGGGACTTTTTGTATGTCCTCTACCGCTCTCGGTATTTATCGGAGGGATTATGTGGTATAATCTCTATCCATAGCCTTAGTGGGAGTAGGGAGACCTTTTGTAGGTCCTCTGCCTCTCTCGATTTTATGAAAGGACTATGGGGCACGATCTCAATTCATAGTCCTAGTGGGAGAGGGGAGACCTTTTGTAGATCCTCAACCTCTCTCAATACTATGGAGGGATTATGAGGTTGCCCATTCTCTGGCGAGTCATATATGGCTCCGGGGATGTTCACGACGCCATCCATGTTGACCTCGAATGGGGTCACGTGTGATGTTTGTAAGGTCTCCAATGGGAGCTTGGTAGCTCCCAGGGGCCGTGTCAAAGTTCTCGTTCCTTCCCTTGTGTGGGTGGAGCGGTTATTTGTTTATACCTGTGGCGTAATATCACAATAATGGTGACACAATCATCTAAGTATACGTTTGGCCAGTGGCCTAAATTTATCAAGTGTCACCTACTCATCATCATGGCACTTAAAGAATAGCTGAAATAAACTAAGTGTTGAGACCTTATAATGGCCTCAGTTGGAGCCACCAACTCTCAGTTTGCTATCCGACCATGATTTAAGACGACGTTTAACATATGCAAAGGAAATGGGTGCTATTAAGCACTCAGATAAATTATTCAAGTGATTGATGCATGAAATAGAAAGGAATAAGGAGGGTGCACACAGGAACCTCAAAACAACGTCTGCGGGTGCACTTAGGCACCCCAAAACATAAAAAAACACTTAGCACATGGCCAACATGATATTGTCTTTAAATATTTATGGAATAGGTGGTGACTGATGGTTTACCTTCAGAAGCCACTAGGGGTTCAGTATTCTGACGCTGCTGAGTCGGTGAAGTAATTTGACGGGCTCTTCATACTTCCCATGAGATGCTGGGCTATCTCGGCGTTGCCCCCCAAGCCATCTTCCTCCATCGAGATCAAGTTGATCGCTACTTGCTTCCCTTTACCCTCAAGGTCCTTTTCTTCATGCTTTCTTTTGGGTTTCTTCAATGCGTTTGCATAGCACTCTTTCGCCACCTTGACATCCCCAATCGCTTCTCCCACTCCCTTGGGGGTGGGAAACTTGATCTTCATGTGGAAAGTTGAGATAACGACCTGGAATAAGTTCAAGCTTGGCCTCCCCAAGATGACGTTATAGGTGGAGGGGGCTTTGACTACTAAGAACTTAATCATTTTCGTAGAGCGTGTGGGATAGACGCCAAGAGAGATGGGGAGAGTTACTTCCCCTAGGGCTCCACAGTCTCACCCGTGAATCATGTGAAGGGAGTGTTAACCATCTGAAGTTGGGCATTGTCTGCCCCCAGTTGAGCAAAAGCATTGTGGAATATTATGTCTGTCGAACTTCCATTATCAACTAACACCTTTTTCACTCAGAAGTTTGAGATGGTGGCGGATATCACCAAAGCATCATTTTTTAAGGGGATCCCATCCCCCATATCTTGATGGCCAAACTCTATAGTGGGATTGTTGGCTCCAATCTGATTGATTTCCCCCCATGTGGGGTACTTAAAGCGTGAAGTCCAGTAGTTGCTCTCACCGAGGCTTTTCTTGCATTCACCGAATCGCCTCCAGCCGGTCCTCCTAATATCACCCCTATGATCCCATTTACTGGGGGATTGTCCATGCCTGAGTCCACTGTCTGAGGGTTGCTCTTGCCTCTATCTCTACTCCTCTGTGTTTGGGGTGTCTGAACGGTTACCTCGGATAGGGCAATCACCTCTTGCAGGAAGCCTCTCTTGATCAAATTTTCAATCTTTACTTGAAGGTGGTGGCATTCTTCCGTTGTGTGTCTTTTGTCACGATGGAACCAACAATACTTCTTGGACTTGAGGCGATTGGGACTATCTGTCATCTTCTTCGACCATGAGACTATGCCTTGCTGCTCCGCTATAACCAAGACTTGTTCCCTCGAAAGGGTGAGTGGAGTATACTTGGCGAATGGCTTCTGGCACCTTGTCTTCGTCTCTGGCTTTCCTCTTGTTGCCTCCACTCTCATTCTTCAACAACCCTATGATCCCTTCAATCCTGATGTACTTCTCAGTTCTAGCCAGCAACTCTGCCGTGGTTGCTGGGGACTTCCCTGCCATTGACTCTTTGAACCTCTATAAGTTTTTTTTTGCATAATGCTTGACAGCAACTTGTGGTTAACATGGGGCACCTCCGACACCGCGTTGGAGAAACGGCTTACATAATCCCTCAAGGATTCTCCATATTTTTGAACCACCGTGAACAAGAAAGATGCTGTCTTGGGGTATTTCTTGTTCATGGAGAAGTGATTGAGGAATCCTCTGATCAGCTGATCAAAGTCAGTGATAGTGCCGGTCGGTAGCCTATTGAACCAACTTAGAGCCTTTCCCAAGAGATTGGTTCTGAAGATCTTGCAGTATGCGGCGTCGCTGATATCATACATATCTGCCTTTGCGTTGAACTTGTCAACATGTTCTTGAGGGTCTCCGTTTCCCTCATACTCACTCAAGTGTGGAATTTTAAGCCATGGGGGCAAGGACTTAGCCAATATTGCTAAACAGAATTAGTTTCTCTTCGACGGAGCCACCGCTGAGGGCACCAACTGCATGTCCTCGTACCTCCCATATTCTTCACGACTTCGATCACGGCGTGGATCACGCCTTCTTTGACCTTCACGCTGTGGAAAGGCCTCCTCGGGGGTCACTGAGATGTGACCTCGGCGAGGAGATCGGGGAGGCATTGGCCTTTTATCTCTACCTCTTGGTGGCCTCTCAAGGGGTGAGGCCACATTGTTCTCTCTTTCTCTTGCAGCGCCATTCACCTGGGAGTTGGATAGTTTCCAACCAATCCCGCCGGGGGTTAAAGATTCTCGACCTCAACGGGGGGATTGGTTTAGCGACCCTCGGTGATAGCGACTCTTCTCAAGAGTCTTAGTACCTCTGCGACTAGATGGTGGAGACGGATCCTGCATCCTCTGCTCGCGGGCATGGGGAGCCTCTAGACGGCTCTTCTCATAGGGGTCTTGCCCCCTACTAGCTGCTAGACCTTGGGATGCCGGGGAAGGATGTGCCCTGACATATTGCTGAATAGCCCTTGTTGCGGCTCTCACTGAGGCATCCTCTACCAGAGCAAGTAGCGTCTCTTGGGTGTTCTCAAACACCCTGTAAGCAGGAGGTGGATCACCTCTGGTACAATAGGTGGTGCATTTTGCTCTCTGATCGGGTGTGCTACCTCCGCCCTCAGTCTGGCCATTGGGAGGATTTTCTTCCCCCTCTGGATGACCAGGCCGATCCTCAGGCACCGGTTGGGAGTTCCATCAGCAACAGTCGGGTGATGTTGGCTGGTCATTATTTCTCCAGTAGTACGAGCTTGTGACCTAGTTTGCATACTCAATGGTTAAGACACTGTTCCCACAGACGGCGCCACTCTGATGATGGTAAAAATTGTCAAACAGTTGATGTCATGTGATTGACCACGTGGGTTAAGGGAACCGGTCCAAATCACGACAAACTAGGTTGATGGTTAGATAATTTATAGACTATACTCGGTTGCTTCGAGCTACCTACGTACCCAATATGTATGGGATCAAGTTAGTTCGTAGTTTTTCTGTGGGGTTACTCTCAGTAGCCAGTGAATTTTTAATGGAAAGTAGATAATGAGCTTCTCCCAGCTCCAATGTATTTATAGGAAGCTGGTAGTGTGCTATGGGTCATGGGGGCCTAAATTAGTTAACAACCCCTCGGGGTTAGTCTCCTTGAGATTATGGTATTTTAGATTGATATTAGGACTCAACTACCTTTGGTGGATCCTTTGTCCTTTTTGGACTTATATGTCGGGTCCCCCGCGGATCAGCTTGCGGGTAGCGACCCGACCCGTCTCATGTACAGCAGCAATTACCATAATACCTTTGGGTACTTTTTGGTGCACTTCAAGTACAAAATGTAAAAACTTTTAAAAATTATGAAAATCTCGTAATGAACAAGACTAAATTAAAAATTTCCAAACATATGGAACACAAATTGCGATTTCCCAATTTATTTTTTCCTGTAACTTTTATTTTTTCCAAAATGTCAATGTTATTTAAATCTGGAAAAGCTCCACGTGAGCGGCGAAAAGGGAAAATTCTATGCTGAGCCGAGACCATTGGTCTCGAGCCCAGCCAGGGCCGTTGGATCCCCCCATATAGAGGGGTTAAATGGGATTTTGACCCCCTCTGTTGGGGGATCCAACGGCTGAGCTGGGCCGAGACCAGCATAGAAACGCCCGGCGAAAAGCTAGTTCCCACGTATCGGAAAACATATATATATATATAAATAATATATGTATATATATATGACTATATGAGATTAAAAAACCCACCGACGCCGACGCGGGTCGGACCTGTCACTCATTCATCTCTCTTCATCTTCTCCTCTTTAGCTTCACACTCCAGATCTCATCCATCTCTCTCCTCTCTCTCTCTCTCACACACACACACATATACACGCGTCTGTTTGACTCACAGTACATACAAATCCACTTGTATCTATAGCCTACACACACACACATCCCCTACATTTTCACCATTCTGTATTAGATTCAATTATTGATTCATAATCACAATTGAAGAGTGGGTAGACAGATTTGATTTAGATTTGTGTTTATCGAACACAGTGATTGCGTATTTTGTGCCTCGGCGATCGTAATGGCGGTGGCTGTCCGAGGCGGTCGGGTCGGATCGGGTGGCGGATCCGTATTCCGAAGCTTCTTCAGCTACAGGATCTTCGTTTCCGCCATGTTCACGCTCCTTTTCCTCGCCACTCTCTCCGTTCTCCTCTCCTCTCATCAATCTCACAATGACGCCGTAAGTACTTGCAATTTCACTCTCACTGCGTGTTTTTATGCGTTTATGTAGGTAGCGGTGTGTGCATTTGTGCCTTTGTTGCGGTTTATTGAGATGGAAAAGGCAACATTGCATTTATTATTAGGCTAATGTTTTGAGTGTGCTTGTGTTCTAGATTTATTTTCTTTGTGTTTACTTTAATTTCCAAAGAAATCGAAATTTTCGGTGAAGATTTGTATGGATTGAATGATTTGAAGCTAAAGATTCTAAGTGTCCGAATTCCTTCTAATAATTGAAAAAATAGCTCGAAATGATTACTAAGGATCATAAATGCATAATTGGTGAAACCAAAATTTTCATTGAAGATATATGGATTGAAGGATTTTGATTTGAGGAAATGATTTGAAGCTAAGGATTCCAAGTGTTCGAATTCCTTGTAATAATTGAAAAAATAACTCGAAATGATTACTAAGGATCATAAATGCATAATTGCTGAAAATCTTCCAAGCAATTGCAAAGAATTTGTTATTATGAATTTGAAATCCAATCCAATTTAAAGCAAGCTAAGTGAGTTTGAGTTGTTGCATAAGTAATGGATGTAAGCTGGTGCTTGATCTATTCGTATTTTAAGCATCAATTACTGAGTAAAATAATTATGTGTAACTAATTTCTTTCCCTGGATAAAGCAGTAGAATTTGCATTTATGAGAAACTTTCGGCTAACAGGTTAGGTATAAATGGTTTGACTGAATTTTATAGTTTTTCTCTGTAATTATTGAATTGTATGTGCATGGAGTTGCGTGATAGGTATATTGATTCATTAGGTTCTAAAGTAGACGATTTATCAATTATTAACAGGCTATGAAGACTACAGGAAATGCGCATGTAGAACGATCTGTTCTAGCATGGCAATCAGATCCATTGAAGTATAGGTCAGATTTGATATATAGTCAGGCAAATAATCATATTGCCTTAGTGAATGCATATGCTACGTATGCAAGGAAGCTCAAGCTTGAGATATCTAAGCAGCTTAAGTTATTCGATGATTTGGCTAAGAATTTCTCAGACCTACAATTGAACCCGACCTATCGTACTGCATTGTTCGAGTCCGACGGGCCAATTGAAGAGGATGTGTTAAGGCATTTTGAGAAGGAGGTAAAGGACAAAGTCAAGATTGCTAGATTGATGATTGTAGACTCCAAGGAGTCCTATGACAATCAGTTAAAGATTCAAAAACTGAAAGATACTATTTTTGCTGTTAATGAGTTGCTCTTGAAAGCCAAGAAGAATGGGGCTTTTGCTAGCTTCATTGCAGCAAAATCGACTCCCAAGAGTTTACATTGTCTTGCGATGCGGCTCATGGAGGAGAGAATTGCACATCCTGAAAAGTATGTTGATGATGAGGCAAAGCCTGAGTTTGAGGATCCAAATCTTTACCATTATGCTTTATTTTCGGATAACGTGATTGCAATCTCTGTGGTGGTAAATTCAGTTGTTAAGAACGCAGAGGAGCCATGGAAACATGTTTTCCATATTGTTACTGATAGAATGAATTTTGCTGCTACTAAGGTTTGGTTTAAGATGAGGCCAATACAAGGTGGAGCTCACATTGAGATCAATGCTGTGGATAATTTCAAGTTTTTAACTCCCTCATATGCACCAGTTCTCAAGCAACTTCAATCCGCAAATCTGAAGAAGTTTTACTTTGATACCCGGGCGGAAAACGCCACTAAAGACTTAAACAACATGAAGTATAGAAACCCCAAATATTTATCAATGCTCAATCACCTTCGGTTCTACTTGCCCGAACTGTATCCAAAGCTGGACAAGATTCTGTTCTTGGATGACGATGTTGTAGTTCAGAAGGATTTGACTGCCTTGTGGAATATTGATATGGATGGAAAAGTGAATGCTGCTGTCAACACGTGCTTTGGGTCATTCCATCGCTTTTCTGCATATCTAAACTTTTCTCATCCCCTCATCAAGGAGAAATTCAATCCTAGGGCTTGTGCATGGGCATTTGGCATGAATATGTTTGATCTTGATGCTTGGCGACGGGAAAGATGCACCGATGAGTATCATTATTGGCAGAACTTGGTAAGCTTTATGCTTTAGCAATTTTACCGTAATCTTTTATTGATAGCAATCCCCCTCCCTTATTGGGTAATTACCATGAACCCTGAGGTTTTGCAAGTTACCAAGCCACCCTTAATCAAACCATGACAACTCGAAAATATGGGGCAAAATTTTAATCTGCTTTTAGTGAGAGGGGTGTTTCCTGAGGAGGGTGAAATTATAATATGATACTGACACAGGAAGTTGTTGTAGTTTCTCTAAGTGTTTTTCGTAATTAGGGTTACGCAGGGTGTCTATGTAATTTACCCTTGATAATATTGCTTTTTAATAGTTTAATTTGAACTATAATCTATATCTGTATATAAAATTCTCTCTTTTTGTTGATGAATGATCAGAATGAGGACCGTACGTTATGGAAACTGGGGACACTACCGGCTGGGCTTGTTACATTTTCCTCAACAACCAAATCATTGGACAAATCTTGGCATGTACTGGGGCTTGGGATCAACCCAAGTATAAGTATGGAGGAAATTGATAAGGCTGCTGTAATCCATTTCAGCGGAGACATGAAGCCGTGGCTGGATATTGCAATGAACAATTATAAGCATCTCTGGACCAAGTATGTTGATAATGAAATGGAATTTGTGCAGATGTGCAATTTTGGCATGTAAACAAGCACGACTAATGCGTTAGCAGTACCCAGAAGGCAAGAAAACGCATGGGGGACAGAGCTATCCACACAAGGTAACTTTCTGAACGAATTGAATTGACACCAAGAATCGTCTTTTGTATACACGGAAACATATTCTTTGTATGAGAAATGCATAATTAGTTGGAAATCTGAGAAAGATATTCGTTGAATGTTAGTATTTCATTTTTGGTTTTGTTCGGATTATGGGAACGAGTATTTATCGACATGGACTCAGATATGGATTAACTGTAAACTCGTTATTTCTCATAGCATTTAAAATTCACTCTAGCCGCTTGGGGTATTTATCTTTTGAAAAAAAGAAGAAAAATTGGACACACCAGAAATAGGAGACAAAAATATATGATTCAACGATTTTGTTTATATATACTTTAGTTATCCGAAATTCAAGACAGTTGTATCATGTATATATTCAAGTGAAGTGAATCATTTTTTCAAAATTTGTAAAAAAAAAAAAAATTGCATTTTTTGAATATGAGAAATTATTCTTAAAAAAGTTTAGAATTTAAAACTCGAGGTAATGACAATTAGTGTTAAAGTCTTTATAGGCTCGTTAAATATAAATAATTGCAATTATTCTTACCTTAGACTAAAAGTGTCGAGATCTTCATATTAAAAACTATTAATCACTAATTTATGAGAAGATTTGTATGTGGTGTTGTATATTGGACCCAATCAATCATTTTCGAAGTAATTTGGTTGGGGCTTATCATTCTAATCCTGGCTCAAATTTCACATATCATTTTCGGGGAGTATTATGATGTATATGTTATCACCGTCCCACGTTGAATCGAGACGTAAGATGTGAGAGACGTACAAGCTCTAAGCTCGGTCTTTCTAACAATGCAACGTTTTTCAGGACAAAATCATATGACTCCAATCAAAACAAACAATGTCTTCCATTATATGGTTTAGTTCTTAATCTCAAGTATGAGCTAGAATTTATGACAAAGAAAAAGAATGAACCCAACGACCAAATGGAAATTATGTAGGTTGTCCGCTTACGTGCTATGACGCAATGAGCAGGTGGCATGATATGGTACCAAATAATAAACAAATTGAAAGAAAAGGGCATGCCCACCAAACCCACGACCCACCCCCAACCATCCACCATCAAATTCAATAACAAATATCACGGGTGAATTACTGAATTATACACACATCCGACGAAATTAGGATTTTATGTCCGGTGTGAATAAAAAAAAAGAAAAAACTTGATATTTTTAAATTTGGACAAGGGCAAATTTTTGTTTTAAAAAGAATTTATAGGTTAAAAAAAATACTTTTTAAAAGTTGAGAGGGATAGTTGCCGGATCAGCCTTAGGGTGGTAAATGAGTCGGTTGGGGATGAGTCGAACAAGTTATAAAACTTGTTTGAATTATTGTTGAAGTCTCAAAATTTGTGTTAGAGCTTGATTTGATAATTAATCGAGTCGAACTCAAACAAAATTTGATCAAGCCGAACATGAGTCGACTCAAGTAGATTGATTTTTTTGCATAAATTTTATCATTTTTTTAACTCGACTCAACTAATTGAATCGAGTTTAATTCGAGTTTTAGACATATAAAACATAAAAAAAGTTGTTCAAATTTAGTCTGATATATTAACGAATTGAACTCAAATTATCGAATGACATCAAGTTGAGTATCAAGTAATTTGATTCATCTTTCAGCCCTAACCAGCAATCGGCCGCCTCTACTTCTCTCGCTTTAGTGTTAATTACATAAAACTTTCTGACCTTTGGTAAATTACAACAAGATCACTTTAAAAAGGGTTTATTTGTACAATCTATGAGGCGAAATGAAATAGTAAAAAAATTTAAACACACATAACTCAGGCGTATAATCAGAGAATTTTTAATAATTAATCATATATATATATTTAATGTTCTTCAAATATCACTAATAAAAAAAGTTGGCCCATTTTGACCCGCTCAAAACTAGAAAAGGAAAAGACGTTCAAGATTTTTGTGCTGATTCTCGATCCAATTTACACCTTATTTTCTTCTCCAAATCACACTATATATATAAATCACTAGTACACACTTCTCTTTCGTGTTCCCATATCTATTCTCCGCTGGGCATACTTTTGATTTCTCTCTTTGCAGGTGAATTCACCTAACTACTAGCTACTACCAGTTCAAGGTTTGCGCTCATTTCCTATTCTTTTGATTTTATTTTCTTTGAAGAAGAAAATTGAATGAAATGGATTCGTTTACATGTTGTTGAAGTTCTTTGATTTGGGTTCGATTTGATTTGATTTGATTTTCTTTTATTTGGTTGTTAGATGATACATTTTGCTGGGGTTTTTATTTTTATTCTTTGTGATTGTTGATGTGGTGTAATTTTTATGTGTGATTTAGGTCGATTCTACGGATCGATTCGTTGGTCACTCCGTATTAGAACCAAAAGTACTCCAATTGCGATTATAGATTGCACTTGGATCAACCAAGCTGCCTACATATCTCTAATGATATCAAGTCTAACGTAGTTCCTATGTTAAATATCCTTCCATTATCGTAGTTATGGTTTGTGCACGAGAGATACTCAAATTTATGTTATAGGATCGTATTGTTGAGTCTATAGTCCCAATAACGAATCAAAGACACGATGCTGGTTACAAAGTCTATTAATTACTTAGATTCCGGTCCGTGCTCTCAATAAATGCAGTATTTATAGTGTTTATATGTTGTACGAATGGGAAGTTGACAGATGTGACGTCTTAATACAATGATGACACGTATACATCATGGACGGTCTGGATCATACATAGTCGGGTCGGGTCTTGGGTCATCCGACCCGGATTAATAGAAACACACAGATCTAGTAGTGTTATGCAAATATGAGGCCTCTAGGGACCTTCAAATGAATATCATTACGATGGTATGAACATCCATTTATATTTGTGATTCTACTTAATGAATAGAAGGTACGAGGCTACGAACGTCGACCCTATATTATGTATATCAATGTGATTCGTTGATAAAGGCGTAATTTTACTGATTTTCATTGAACTTAGTGGAATGTTTATTGTCATTGTGATATAACCTGAAGAAGGGATTAAAGTTTGGGACCTTTTTAGCTCTGTAGCAACACCACTAATTACCGTTGGATAGATTTCATCCGATGGTAATGGATGCCCCGGGATTGTTGCACCTGGTTCATTTGATATTAATCCCGTTTACCAACATGTCAAATTGATTTTCCTTGTTTAAGATGCATGGCTGATCAAGGATTTTAAGGGAATTTTAGAAATTTCGTCTTATTGCTTTATTTGAGATCTAATCAAATTAAGAACAGAAATAGCTGATCAAGATCTTTAAGAATCAGGACTTGATAACAATTACTAACTTATAGGAGATCCAATCAAATTAAGTTTAGCTTCTGTGTCTCGCCTATAGCAATGAAGATTGACCTAAATATGTGTATATAGCAGAGGCTGAGATCCTCGTACTAGAAGTTTTAAAGTTGTCAACAGAATGTCTATAGATTATGAATCCTTGATTGTTATACTATGTGTAAAATGATACTCGTGTTGCTTTTATAATAAAATTAAGCAGAAAATAAGGAAAAATTCTTAAACCTTCATTTGTAAGGGGTTTCTCAGTTAATTTAAAGCGGATATGAGATTATGAAATGCGTTATACTTGGTATGACTTTCTCGACTGTTAGTTTATAAGAGAAGTTGAGATACTCTCTTTTTCTTGTTCTCCTTACTTTTGTAGAATGATGTTCACGCGCCTTATTGGCAAATACTTTGTTTCTTTGGATTAATTTATATCTATTTTTGCTAGATCGACCTGGAAATTTCTTTGAGACTGATCGAATTATATCTTTGGCAGGAGAAAGAATGGCTGATCAATCCCCAAAACTGACCAGAATAGGCCTCGCTGGTCTTGCTGTTATGGGACAAAATCTTGCCCTCAACATTGCCGAGAAAGGCTTTCCCATATCTGTTTACAATCGGACAACATCTAAAGTTGATGAAACCGTTGAAAGGGCAAAAGTGGAAGGAAATCTTCCCGTGTTCGGCTTCCATGATCCCGAATTATTTGTTAAGTCTATCCAAAAACCCCGTGTCATTATCATGCTTGTCAAGGCCGGTGCTCCCGTTGATCAAACCATCAAAACACTCTCGGCTTACATGGAGAAAGGCGATTGTATAATTGATGGTGGAAATGAGTGGTATGAGAACACAGAGAGTCGGGAGAAAGCTACTTCTGAATTAGGTCTTTTATACCTTGGCATGGGAGTTTCGGGCGGTGAAGAGGGTGCCCGAAACGGACCGTCTTTGATGCCCGGAGGGTCATTTGAAGCCTACAAATACATAGAAGATATACTTCTTAAGGTAGCCGCTCAAGTGCCCGATAGTGGTCCGTGCGTGACCTACATAGGAAAAGGCGGGTCGGGAAATTTTGTTAAGATGATCCATAACGGGATTGAATATGGTGACATGCAGCTAATTGCTGAGGCTTATGATGTTTTGAAATCCGTTGGGAAATTATCGAACGAGGAATTGAAAGACGTTTTCTCTGAGTGGAATAACGGGGAGCTTCAAAGTTTCTTAATTGAAATAACCGCAGATATTTTTGGAATTAAGGACGATAAGGGAGATGGGTATTTGGTTGACAAAGTGTTGGACAAAACCGGGATGAAGGGTACGGGTAAGTGGACCGTCCAACAAGCGGCCGAATTATCAATAGCGGCCCCGACTATCGAATCTTCCCTGGATTCAAGATTCTTGAGTGGTTTAAAGGAGGAAAGGACCGAAGCTGCAAAAGTCTTCAAATCGGGTGGTTTTGGTGATATCTTGACCGATCAAACGGTTGATAAGAAAAAATTGATCGATGATGTTAGAAAAGCTCTATACGCATCTAAAATATGTAGTTACGCTCAAGGGATGAATTTGATACGCGCAAAAAGCATTGAAAAGGGATGGGATTTGAAGTTGGGAGAATTGGCGAGAATTTGGAAAGGCGGTTGTATTATTCGTGCTATATTTCTTGACCGGATTAAGAAAGCGTATGATAGAAACCCCGAGCTTGCTAATCTTCTAGTGGATCCGGAATTTGCAAAGGAAATCATCGAGAGGCAATATGCATGGAGACGGGTCGTTTGTCTTGCGATCAACTCCGGCATAAGTACCCCGGGTATGTCGGCTAGTCTTGCTTATTTTGACACTTACAGAAGGGAGAGATTGCCTGCTAACTTGGTACAAGCTCAAAGAGACTATTTTGGTGCTCATACATATGAAAGGATCGATATACCGGGATCCTTTCATACGGAGTGGTTTAAAATTGCTAAAAAGATAAATAATTGATATTTATGTGCCTATTTTTATGAATAATGCCGTCTTCGCGACGTTTCTTAGTGTTGGAGCAAGTACGATCGGAGACTTGTTTCGTTTATGCCTTTTTTGTTGTTGTAATTCCTTATGGAATTGTTGTGCATTTCATTTTTATTTGCTAATCTTATTTCATGATGTTTTATCATTATAAAATTTGATTAACGAGAGTTGAGTCTTCATTTGATTTTTGTATTGTTGTTTCTTTGGAGATATGAGGTTAGAGATAGCAATAGTATGAATATAAATAATCAAAAATAAAATTATATATATATATGGGGTAAATTACACTCAACCCCCTGTGATTCGACCTTATTATCACTTCACTTCACCTTCACTCCCTGTGATAAAAAAATTATCAACTTACCCTTGTGAATAAATTAAAGAAACAATTTACCTCCCTATGTGCTTCATTCGTGTGTCATGAGATTGGTTATAGAATTTTTATCAATTAAAGACTATTTTGCCCTTGAATTATTGACCATTGCATCTGATTTCCAAAATATCAATGGTCATGATTAATTTTTTATATTTTACTAAATTTGATTTATTACAACTGTAGATATTTATATAGATCAACGGTTGATATTAAATTTCTTATTTTTATAATAAATATATATTTTTAAAATTATAAAAGATATTTAAAAATATATATATTAATAATATTTATATATATATATAAGTACGTATATAGATAGATATATATGAATATATATATATATATATATATATATATATATATATATATCCCGTCACCACCGCTTCACTGCCGACGAACGGTCGCCGCTGCCACCGACGAACGGTCACCGCCTACCAGTCGCCACCTAAAGCACCATTGAAAGCCTATATATGCACTAAATCTCTCTCTCACTCTCCAGTAAAAACCCTAACTCTGCTACATACAGTTCGATTTATTCTCAATTTCTTCAAATTTTTTCTGTTAGAGGTAGTGTAATTAATTTTAATTAATGGAGAATAATAAGCAGAAGGAGCAAGATTTTTTGGTGGCATCGATTTCGCAGCTATCGATTTCCGGCAGTTCTTCGCTGCCGGCGGAGGCGCGATTCCGCTCCGAGTCTCTCCGATTCGATTCCGAGTCCGATTCTAATGACTCCGTTCGGTTTGATCTCCAAAACTGCCAGGTTTCAGAAATATTTATGTTTGTTTTTAATGTAATATATGTGTGTATATATATATATATTTATTTATATATATAATATATATTATTAGTATATATTTTAAAATATTTTTTTGTGATTATAAAATTTAAATTGGGGTGGGGAAGATGATTAGGATGATGGTGCATTCTGGTGGGGCTGATTTTGGGGATGAATTTTGGTTAGATAAGGAAATGGTGTATTAGGATTAAGGATTTGGGGGAAAGGAATGAGTAGGGGAAGAATATGAAAATAAAAGAAAATAAAAAAAATATAATATAAAATAATAGAAACGATATAAAAAATTAGAGTTAATATTAGTGTAAATATTTTCAATAGACAAGGTATTTTGGTTTTTATAGAATCTTTTAATGGCAAAAATATTCGAGGGAGGCTGTAAATATCTTTTTAGAAATGACAAGGGGGTTAATTGACAACTTTTTTATCACAGGGGTAGAATGATAATAAGGTCGATCACGGAGGATTGGGTGTAATTTATCCTATATATGTGTGTGTGTGTGTGTGTGTGAGAGAGAGAGAGAGAATAGTTTATATTCACTTGCGAACATGTTAAATTGGCTTATGAAGGGACATGCAAAGTTTAAGTAGGGCGTGACAATGTGACTTGAATATAATACTTTTAGTATTATCCTTAAAAGTACAAAAGAGAGAAAAGAAAGTCAACTCTTATCAAATATTATAACACAGAAAATCCCTTTTTTTAATTCGAGAGAGAGAACACTGAACAAACAAACTCGAATCGATAATTTTTAATCATGGGTCGTACAGATTATATAAGACTCCAAATATTGTGTTTAATGTATTTTATGATGATTTTTATAGTTGTAAAATTTGATATTTTCTCGCTTGATTTTAATTGTTATCAAATTCGCCATTTTTACATTTGATAATTCTCTCGTCATTTTTAAATTTGAGCGAAATATCTCTATAAACTCCAGATTTTAGAGTTTTGGTTGTCTCCCTACTAGTTACCCTATATGCAGATCATATTCTTGTCTAGTTCAAATAAATCCTCCACATAGCAAGGATGCTTTGACGACTTAAAAGTAGGAGTTTCGTTCTATTACACCGCACTAAATGCGAAAAAATGACAGATCACACTTCAAATAACAATGACTCTCTACTCTCAGCGGACCGTCCATGACATTCAATGGGAGAAAATAATAATTAGTAGTGAAGATTATGACATTCAATGGGAAAAATTAATAATTAGTTGAGAAGAGTTGCCCATAGAATAAAAAAGAATACAACATGCAGTTTTCAACCAACTAATAAGTGTTACGATCAACTAACATAATGAGCTCTCAACTTTTAATATCTTAGGGCCCCAGTTTCGTCAATATAATTAGACTTTATCGGCTTTGCAAAATTGAGATTGGACAACTGAGATTCTTTTAATAAACTTATCTTTTACAATTACCATTTCCTAAGCATTATAATAAACGATCGTATCATCGAACTATTTCCAAATTCAAGTAAATATAAAATAATTTTTTTTTCTAATACTAATTATATGAAACCCAAAATATAATTTGGTGCAAGAATGTACAATAATATTCTATGAAACCCAAAATATAATTTGGTGCAAGAATGTACAATAATATATTTTTAATTTGTACCTATTATATGAAACCCAAAATATATATTTTTAATTTGTACTTATTATATTAAACTCAAAATAAGATTTTTATTTTATTAATACAATAATATTATAATTTTATTTTATTAATGTACGCTAAAGCTCTTGCTCTTTAATATTTCAAGATTTTGACACTCACTATAAAATGACTTACATCTTGTCCTATCTTTTCTTCTCTGAGGTTTCCTTATGTCATTGGACATTGTAAAAGCTTGTAGTACTCTCTGTTATTATTATTATTATATATATATATATATATATATTTCCTGGAATATGAGACGAATATGAGCCAAAAGAGGAGAATGATGAACACAGATGGTGCGGTTCCATTATAAATTATAATATAATACAGTTACAAACAGTACCACCTTTACTCTCAGCCGTATGATTCCTTTAATCACGTCTAGATTCATGATACTTCCCTCTGATTACGTCTTCATTCAGTTCCTAGTCGCCGCCGCTCCTAGTATTTTTTTAATTATATTGCATAGAGATAATTACATGCACACTCTCTAATTTATTGTGTAACTATGGAAATCCCTCTCATGTTTTGCAAATTACCAAAACACCCCTACTAGGGGGAAATTTTTATGCTAGACCGAGACCATTGGATCAACAAGGGGGGAAGGGGATGGGGGGGGGGGGGGGTTAATTTACTAAATGACCCCCCCCCCCCCCCCCAAAAAAAAATTGGGGATCCAATGGCCAAAATTGAATCGAAATCAATGGTCTCGGTCCAGCATAGAATGGCCCCCTGCCAGGGGTGAAATTGTAATATCTTATTGACACGGGGTGAAATTGTAATCTGACAAGAATAAAATTGTAATATTCTTTTACTCACACATATTATTTAGGAAAAATCTATGTTAGATCGAGTACAATAGTCCTAGTGTATATATCTCTCACACAGTAAGGTGAATTATTTACGGTCACTACATACTTGTGTGAGAAAGATAGACACAGAATTTACACTCGAACTATTGGACTCGATCTGACATAAAATTAAACCATTATTTAGATCATTGCCTGGACAGCTAAATAGGGGTGTCATATTTAACCTTGAATGCTATTAATTAATTCTGCAGCAATAGTCCTTCGAACTCGGAAACATTCAACCTAAAGTAAATAGTAAGCTGGTCTTTCTTTTAGGTAACTCCTTAACCCTTCCCCTCTTACTAAGACTAAAAGCTCGAGAAGAGAAGATCTTCTGCTATGACATTTGAGGATATTAGTTCTTTCTTCCTCTTTACCGTATCTGTAACCTTCATTAGCAGTCGCGATATCGGTGATAATATCAACAGGTTTCGTTTTATATCCGTCGTCGCATATCGGGATATTATTAGACGATATGAATTAAATGCGTATGCTAAAAAATTTCAAAAAAATTGTAAACTTATCGAAAATATAAAATACAAAACTTTCCACTAATTGGTATGTTGTAAAAGAAAATATTGCATTAAATATAAATAAATTTAAATATAATGTTGTTGTTGAACCTAAATTTATGATAGAAAAGAGTTCTCAATATATATATATATATATATATATATATAATAAAACATCCATTAAATTATATTACAAAGCATATGTACAACAAATTAAATAAAAAATTTATTATTGGAAATAACATCAAGATCCCGATAATATTATTTGATATTATCGCTGATCTTATCCCGATTCAGCCGATAATTTATTGTATCAGCAATATCATTCGATGTTATTGGTGATATATTAACCTCGGATAACATTATATATCATTTAATATTATCTGATCAGCAAAGGCCGATCAGGATACATACTTGTCAATATTGCGAGACGATACTTTGAATTAAGACTGCTAAAGGAGTTTATGGTAATTTATCAAAAGTGAAACGGTTTTGATTACACAATAAGTGAGAGATGTCAGATGCATGTAAGATTCTTCGTTTATTCCCCAATTAAACCATGATTATAAATATCAAAGGACGAAAAAGGCAGATTTGTGACACCAAAAGCAATAAGTATTTCATTGATTTGTAGGAGGGGGAAATCATTGCTCTCCCAGGAATCAACTCTTCATTGTGGGTAAGGGACGTTTTCTTTTTTCTTTTCTTTTGTTTTTTAATCTTTCTTTCTTTTTTAGCTCGTCCAGATGGATTTAGAATTTAGATGATGGATCGACAAATCGAGGGTCTTTGTTTACTTATAGAGCAGTTGAATTTATTAAATATTGTTATTAGTTGAGTTAAAGATTGGTTGTCGATTATTCGAGTTATTGATAAATTTGATATTCATTATATGTATAATATATAATGTAATCGATTCACTAAATTAAAAAATATATATAGTTAAATAGTTAATAGTTGGGGGTTGTGTGAAGGATTTTTTGCTCCATCTCAACACCTTATTCAGCTCATCTCGTCTCACTTTTCTCACATAAAATAGAGTTTTACATTTTACCATATATATATTGGTTTTAGCAATCCAGAGATAAATACAATGGCTAATACGCCGAAGAGGTATGGGAGTTGGAGAGTTCGATTTCCAAGCGTTTGATGATGTTTTACAAAGTTTCGCTATTTTTTTTCAATGTTTTCTTTTTCTAAGTCCCAAGTTGTTGATTGATATTTCTATGGACTTAAAAGGATGTTTGGCTAAGTTTATATACTCATTAAAACAACTTATAAGTTGTTGGAGAGCTTATGAGCTCTAACAAAGTGTTTGGTAAATCTTATTGGTAAAATAGTTAATAACCTTTCAAAATAAGTTGTTAGAAGTATAAGCATCTAAAAAATAAGTCGTGGAATCCAACTTATTTTTTAACCTCTTATAAAATAGAGAACTTATAACATTTAAAAACATCTCATAAGTAAAAGCTTATAAGCTCTTTAAGTTTATTTTTGAATTGTACCTCTCCGTTTTTAAACAATTGGGACAAAGTGTACTCCCAAGGGAAGATTCCTTAATGTGCTTGGTAGATTCCTGGGAAATTACTTTTTGGTAAATAAATTAAGTAAATATATTCTTCAAGTGCTTAGAAAACTTTTGAAGTCAATAATCACTGCAAAGTTGGGAAGGGTGACCATTGGATTGTGCATAATTTAATATTTAAGACATTTAAAAATTTAGATGGCTCCTATTGAAGTAGCCAAACTCACTTGAAATCAACTTAAATTCAACTCATTTAAAACTTGATCAAGATCGACAACCATCTGCTGTGAAAAGAGATTAATTGTTAGTCACCAATGAATTGAAATCCACAAGAGGAAAAATCTTTATTAATTACCATGCAGTGATAAACAGTTTTGATCGTAATTGCGTCGTTTTGAGGACCAACTCCCAAATTTTGGAGTACCGAAACAATAGCATTAATTCATATAGATTTCAAGTGCCTTTCATGAATATACATTAATTGACTGCGATTATATCAGAATTGTAAGACTCAGATCTTTCTTAGAAAAGGTTACCAAAATTGAAGTAAACATTAAAAGAAGTAAATATTGGTGACAAGATGTTAAGTAACAACGTTAAAATTGTCACTGATTATGTATATCGAGTGATAAGAATAAATTTTTTTATCTTCACAATAATAATTTTCAAAAGTTAACAGTGATAAGAATTTTGTATAAATCGTCACCAAGAACTAGTGACACAACAATTATGTAGAAGTTATTATCGTAACGTATTGATGCCAACTTAATAACAACAAAATTTATCACAAGGACTTGGTGACTTGTGTAACTAGCAATAACAAGTTTCCTCCATTTAAGACTGAAAAATAAATTATATTACTAGATATTCGGCTCGAGGAATATCATTAAAAGCTTACTTGACCTTGGTACTTTAATAGAATAATCCAAACTTGAAAACCATTTGTTGTTCGATAAAATTTAGAAACTTGACTCGATTTTTTTTAATCCGTAAATTCAACTCGATTAGTAAAAAAGGATAATATAAGTGGGGTTTTTTTTTGGGGGGGGGGGGGGGGGGGGGGGGGGGGGGAGGAGAGGTAAAGCTACTTAAGTTTGATTTGTGTTTTGTTCGATTAAAGCTCTAAGTTCGATTCTTAACCAAAGTCGATACAAATTTTGAAACTCGATAATAATTTAAACAAAATTTAGCAGCACTTTATTCGGCAAAATTCAACTTATTTACAACACACGAACTTCCATTATACCTAAAAATACTTAAATGGACCGAGTATACAAACATTGACGGGCTAACATTAAGCCATGTGATCAATGGATGAAAGTGGATGATAAAACGAGGAGTAATTCTATGTCAAATCTAGTTCAATAGTTCGAAGGTATATTTTGTGTCTATCCTTTTTCGCACACAATATACATTTTTGTGTTATAAATAAGCTTTGAAATTTCATTAAACATTTTTGTTACATCATAAAGTGTTGCTGGAAATAAGCTTTAAAAATATTTACAACAACTCTAGCAAAGAATTTTCCATCAAATGTGTGTATTTAAACATTTTTATTAGAACCAACATAGTGTTGGTGGAGAAGTAAGCAGCTCCCACCACCGTAAAGAGAAAAATATAAGTTCGAATCCCGGGAAGCGCACTTGTTGGGAGGGGGACCAACCTTTAATAATCCGATCACCCGAAATAGTCTTGGGTCCCAAATGAGACATGGGGATGGATACCTTGGTTAAACAAAAAAAAAAAAAAATTCTATTAGAGGCTATTTATTATAGCCTATACAACATCAAAATGAAAAAGAAAATGCTTTACTACTTTAATAAAACAAAAACTCTTCTAAGTCAACATTATAACTTTTGCGTGCTCAACTCGCCGCGTACGTTTTTACCTACGCAAATTAAAGTGGGAAAAGATGACAAAAAAGCTTCCTCAAGTTTCATCCTAAATAATTTCATCTCCACCAAATCATAAGCTAAAACAACAAAAAATAAATACGATCAAGAAATTCAAAGATAATTTATTATTAATAATACATTTCTAGTAAAAATAAATACTATAATCTAATCTTAAACTGTTAGAGAAGAAGGTATGGGAATTGCGAGGTGGGTGGGGTTGTCGTCTCCGGCCATGATAACCACAATCTTCGGCGTGTCATCGGCGGCTGCGAGGTTAGAGAGCTGCGCCGCCCTCTCTCCGTTGTTGTGAGGGTGGCTGGAGGGCCGTTTCCGGTACGAGCAGGCGAGGATTATTAAAGCTGCGGCGATGAGTATTAACATGAGAGCTAAACCACCAAAGAGGTAAGGCAATGGAGATTTCCAATTCCAAAATGTTGATGATGTTGGTGAAGGTGATGGCCTCATCTGTCTGTGTATGAGAGAGAGAGAGAGAGAGAGAGAGAGAAAGATGCTTGTGTAATAGAAGAACGGTGTGTGTTGTAATTTATAGAGGTGCTCAAAATTCACTATGCTAAAAGTTGTGGAAATGCAAAAGTGGCACTAGCCTAGATATGAAGAAGGATGTCGCCATTATTTCTTCCTAAGTATAATTTTTTTTTATAATTATTTTGAACTTTATTAAGAGTATAAAACATATACTATATGTAGGGGTGTATGTGGTGCGGGTTGGGGTGGTTTTATTATTTTTTTGGCCCGACCCAATATTTGCGATTTTGGATTTTGGGACACTAAGCACGGTACCCGAACCTTGCGGTCTACTTGGATTGGGGCGGGTTGGAGCGATTTTTGCAGTTTTTAGCAATTTTATGGTCTAAACTAATTTATAAAAATTGTTCAGGGATTGCATTCCCAAAAAATTGACAGTTTTGATTTCGATGAGACTAATGAAATAATTTTGTGCTTAACAATGTAATAGTATTTAACAATCAATGAGTTACTAACACTAGCATCCATTAGCAACACTTAAATTTGATGTCTCGAACACACAACATTTAATTTAACACCCACTGTCCTATCTCAACAGGCTTTTTATAGTGGCCCAACCTAATCTGGCAGCCCTGGTATTTTGGGCCCGCCTCCCTATCCGCCCAATAATTCAGCGGCTCACTACAACTCTGCACCTAATGGTCCTCTGCACCTACCATCTGGGCCTCACTTTCAGCAAGTCACTGGGATAGAATATCAACATGCAACTGGCCACAATTTCAGCAGTCTTATTTTTTGCATGTAGCTCCCACCGGTCCACTTCAGACTGCGGGTCAAACAGCACCACCCACCCAACCTATGGATCTTGCAACACTCTTTTCTACTATGAATGTTCAGCAACTTGAAGATAGTCGGTACATGGATTCCGGGGCTAGTGCGCACATGTCCTCTCATCAAGGTAACCTTAATTTTTCCGTACCTTGTGATTTATTTAAATATATAATCATCGATAGTGGTGTTGTACTTTCCGTCTCTCGTGTTGGTCACACTCCATTTCCATCTACTTCATCTCTTCATCTTAATAATATTTTAGCGTCACCTCCTATCGTTAAAAATCTTATCTCTGTTTGTCAATTTACTCGTGATAACAATTGTTCTGTTGAATTTGATCCCTTTAGTATTCTGTGGAGGATCTTCAAACGGGCAATCGCATTTTTCGCATTGAGAGTAGTGGTGAGCTTTATTCCATTCTTTCTTCCAACGTCAACTTCTCTTCCAACGCCATCAGTCTTGCCGCCATCTCACCCCTCATTTGGCATCATCGTCTCGGTCACACTATAGATTCCGTTTTCAAATTTTTATCATCTAGAAACTTCATTAATTGTTGAAACAATGTTCTTTCTTTATGTCATGCTTGTCAATTATGCAAGCACCGTCGTTTTTTTTTTAGCAATTTTGTTACTCATATTTCTTGCATTTTTGAGCTTATTCATTTAGACTTATGGACCTCTCCTTTAGTTAGTGCAAATGGTTTTCGTTACTTTATTATTTTTCTTGCATGATTTTTCGTATTTCTTATGGGTTTTTTCGATTATTGCCAAATCCAAAGTATTTAATGTTATTCAAACTTTTCACATTTACGTAAAATCTCAATTTAATACTAATATTAAGGCTCTTCAATGTGATCATGGTAGTGAATTTGAAAACAATGACTTTCAAATTTTCTTTAATAATCATGGAATTCAATTTTGTTTCTCTTGTCCTCGCACTTCTCAACAAAACGGTAAAGTTGAACGCACCATTCGCTCTGTCAACAACATTGTTCTTACTCTCCTCTTCCAAGCTCAACTCCCCTCTACATTTTGGGTCGAAGCCCTTCGTATGCAACTCATTTGCTTAACCTGCTTCCTACAACAACGCTTTCGTACCATACTCCTTTCGAGCTTCTCTATAACACTTTTTCCTCATATTCCCACCTTCCCGTTTTTAGGTGCCTTTGTTATCCAAATCTCTCCGCCACTACTCTTCATAAACTCGTTCCTCGATCTTTGACCTGTGTATTCTTAGGTTATCTTACCAATCACCGTGGTTTCCGATGCCTGATCTTTCCTCTAATAAGATCATTCTCTCTCGTCAAGTAGTTTTTGATGAATTGGTTTTTCTTTACCCATCGTTCTACCAATCCGCCCCTCTCGATGAGTACACTTTTCTCTTGCCCGACAACAATCCCCCACCTACCATCCAACACGCAATCCTTCATGGACCATCGTCTTCTTTACCTCTCACGGATTCTCCTTCAACTCCGCCATCTCCGTCTCAACCCGACGCCAATCAGCATCCCATGGTCACTTGCTCTAAATTCAGCATTATCCGTCCTCACCAACTTCTTAATCTCTAGGCCTCAACTACTCTCTCTCCAATCTCCCGTTCTTATGCTCAGGCTCTTCAAGCCTCTTCTTGGAAAGTTGTCATGGATGTTCAATTTTCGGCTCTATACTCCAATGGTAATTAGGATCTCATCCCATGCTCTCCTAATGTCAATATCATCGAGTCCAAATGGATCTTTCTCCATAAGTTTCGCTCTAACGGCTCTCTTAACTAGTATGAAGCTCATCTAGTTGCTCAAGGCTTCTCTCAGCAGCCTAGCCTCTACTGCGATGAAACTTTCAATCCGGTAGCTAAACTTGCTATTATTAGCACTGTTCTAAGTCTCGTTCTATCCCTGTTCCTAGCCTATTCATCAATGGGATGTCAAAAATGACTTTCTTTATGGTCATCTCTCCGAGTTTGTTTTCATGAAATAGCCGTCCGGATGCACTGATCCTTCATGCCCTCACCATGTCTGTCGTCTCAAGAAATCTCTTTATGACCTTAAGCAAGCCCCCTGCGTTTGGTATCATCGTTTTGCTTTTTATCTTTCATCCTTAGGTTTTATAAGCAGTAAAGCTGATACATCTCTATTCATTCTCCATCTTTCTATTCACACCACGTACCTCATTTTCTACGTTGGTTGACATGATTTTAATTGCATCATCTACCTCTTTTCTCTCTCATCTTACTAGTTTTCTCTCCTCCGAGTTCTCCGTGACTGATCTTGACTCTCTTCATTAGTTTCTCTTCTTTGTTACTCGCTCTTCCTCGGGTCTCCATCTTCTCAAAAAAAGTTTGCTTAGGAAATCCTTGACCTTTCTGCAATGTGTTTATGCAATCCTTGCCCCCCTCCCCCCCGTTGACACCAAATCCGAACTCTCTTCCTCTGGTCCTCCCATTCCCAATCCCAATCCCTATCGCAGCTTTGCTGGTGCTTTACAGTATCTGACCATTATTCATCCAGATATCATTTATGTTGTCCAACAAGTGTGTTTTTTCATGCATGATCCTTGTACACTGCATCTAACTCAAATGAATCCTTCGTTATCTTTAAGGTACTCTATCTCACTGCATTCATCTTCGTCCATCCAACTCTTCTAGTCTAATCGCCTACTCTGGTGCCGACTGGGCTGGTTACCATGATACTCGGCGTTCAACCTCTGGTTATTGTGTCTTATTAGGTGATAATCTTATTTCTTGGTCGTCTAAGCGTCAGCATGTTGTCTCTAGGTCTGGTGCGGAGGCTGAACATCGTGGTGTCGCCAATGTTGTTGCCAAAACTTTTTGGCTTCACAACCTTTTGTTTGAGTTACGTTGCCCGCTTACTCGTGCTACTGTAGTCTATTGTGATAATATTAGTTTTATCGATTGAGCATCTAATCATGTACAATACCAACGTACCAAACATATTGAAATAAATATTTATTTTGTACGTGAATGCGTTGCCTTGGGCGAGGTACGTGTTTTCCATGTCTCCTCCTCCCATCAATTTGTAGAAGATGATATCTTCACCAAAGGTCTCTTGTCACAGCTCTTCCTGGATTTTAGATTCAGTTGCTGCATTCAGAAACCTCCTGCTTCGAATGCGAGGGAGTGTTAAATAGGATATTTATGTTCTCTTTGTATATCTCTTCATGTATATCTCTTTCCTTCTTTATAGTTTAGGGTTTACTTGTATTCTCTTTCTCTTGTAACTATACAAATGAAATCCTCTGTTACACTTTGGGTGTAACACTTCATGTTACACCAATATAATTAAAACACGTGGAAAAAAAAAGAGTAGATGTATTGGATTATACCACTAAAAATAACCCACTTACCGCAAATCTCTTTCTCTCTCTCTGTGTGCGTCTTCCCCCCCCCCCCCCCCCCCCCCGCGCCTCTCTCTCTCATTTATGTCTCTCCTACGATGTATTAATGTTTTCCCCAGCTTTCCAACAATGAAGGCTACTAATTAAGATCCATATTGACTGTATTATGAATTTGTGAGTAAATTCATCGAAAATGGCTGAAGTTCCGGTGGACAGGGGGCGCTCCAACACTTCAAATCATGGTTCAAAGTCGCAGTATCGGTGATAGTATCGGGGGTGCTGTTCCATATCGATCGCGGGGTATCGGGATATTATCGGGCGATACGATACAAAATCATTATAAAATGCTCCAAAAATTCTAAAAAAATTAGTAAAATTAAAGAAAAAATGTAAATAACAGAAATTGCTAGTTTTTAATACATATTAAAAGTATTTACTACATCAACCATCAATGAAGCTAAATTTATCATTCTAGTCGCTCAAGAAATTAAAGCAAAGAAAGCTGGGAAATTCTCTGAAAAAGAAAAGCAAACCTATTCACTCCACGCCTATTCGTACCAAAGAAAGCAAACCTATTCTCTGAAAAAGGAAAAGAAAAACAACATATTCTCTTTTGCTTTGTTTTCTTCAAGAGGATCCCAGCAGCTTTTCCTTCAAACGGCAACATATTACCTTCAAAACAGAAAATCGATCGATATCATCGGAAAATCGGCCGATACTATCGATATAATCCGACATTATCATGATATCGCCGATATTATCGACCAATATTTGATAATATTGGCGATACCATACCCAATCGGTATCGCCGGAATTTATCGGATCAGAGGGGTCCGATCCGGTTATGTATCGGCCTATATCATTGGATGTTGGCCGATACTTTGAACCATGCTTCAAATAGGGTAATCTGTGGTGTAATTTGGATTGGTTTTCGCTTATATTTTAGTTTATTCAATCGAAAAATGACCTTTAGTTTGAAGAATGAAGATAAATTGGGGCTGCTATGACGATTTTGCAGCAGTGGGCATGTTTGAATGAGCTTATTCATTAAATAGAGATTCCACATAATGTCTTCTTTAATTTCAATTACTCGACTGATAAAGTTTTTCGAGAATTAATAATTTCACCTTGAGATGGATGGAGTCATGGAGGTATATGGGTTTTATTACCAACGGGGGTTGGTCCAAGTGGTAAGCAGTTTGGTTCCACTTAAGCAAGGTTTCGGGTTCGATTCCTTGTGTACGCAGTTACCCCCGTTAGGAGACTCACCCACCAGGCCAGGTGTGCGACCCGGGTCGACCAACAGATTAGTCCGGCAATGTTCGGGATACTGTGGTAGACAACCAAAAAAAAAATATGGGTTTTATTATTTTGGAAACAGAGAATTATGCTAAGAGAAAATTGATTAGAAATTATTTATCATTCTTATTTCCTTTCCGAGACAAACAAGTGTAGAGACCTTAGCAAAAAAAAAATTAATAGCATAATTATGTGGAGAGAGAACTCGAAGAAGATGGAAAAGTTACAAATTTAACGTGGAACGAGAAGATAGAGATGGAGACAGATAATCCAATACATCTACTGTCTCTTTCTTTTGCCACGTGTCTTAATTATATTGGTGTAATATGAAGTGTTACACTAAAATTTTTTTACGAGATTTATATGTTACTCATTAATACAAGATTCTCTACTGGATTTATACCACTCTAACAGAAAATCCTTTACTAGTTTAATAAAACAAAAACTCTCCCAAGTCAACATTTATATAACTTCTGCGTGCTCGACTCCTCGCGTACGTTTAACTACGCAAAGTGGGAAAAGATGAAAAAAGGCTTGCTCAAGTTTCATAGTAATAATTTCATCCAACAAATAAATGCGATCAAGAAAAAGATAAATTAATATTAATAATACATTTCTAGTAAAAATAAATACTATAATCTAATTTAAACTGTTAGAAAAAAAAGGTATGGGAATTGTGAGGTGGGTGGGGTTGTCGTCTCCGGCCATGATAACCACAATCTTCGGCGTGTCATCGGCTGCTGCGAGGTTAGAGAGCTGTGCCGCCTTATCTCTGCCGTTGTGAGGGTGGCTGAAGGGCCGTTTCCGGTAGGAGCAAACCTGGATTATCAAAGCTGTGGCGATGAGTGCATGGTTCAAAGTCGCGGAATCAGTGATAATATCAGTTTCTATTATTTCATATCGGTCGCAGTGTATCAGGATATCATCGGGCGATATGAAATAAATGCATGATAGGATGCTAAAAAAATCTAAAAAATTCGTGAAATTGTAGAAAATATAAAAAATAAAATTTTCTACTAATTGGTACATTATAAAAGAAAATATAGCATTAGATATAAATAAATTGAAATATAATGTTATCGTCGAACAAAAAATCATAATAGAAATGAGTTTATTACTAATTATATCTTAACTTTTCAATGTGAATGTAATAATACTGCTAAGACTTGAAACTATAATTCATTCAACCCACTGTATCAATATGTATTACAGAGACTATATAGAAGAGAGTCCAATCCTATAGATATAACTTAGATACAATGTAAACTAACTATGAGAATATCCAGACGAAAGATACATGCCAAGAGTTCTAGAAGACAAATGACTGATACACCCCCTCAAGCTCAAGGTGGACGTGAGGAGACATTGAGCTTGTCCCGGAGAAACTCAAAGCGTGTAACTGGTAAAGCCTTCGTGAAAATGTCCGTTGTTTAGTCATCGGTAGACACAAAACGAACATGGAGATCATTGTTGGCAACTTTTTCCCGGACGAAGTGATAATCGATTTCGACATGCTTCGTTCGAGCATGGAAGATTGGATTCTTAGACAAATACGCGGCACCAATATTGTCGCACCAAAGCACGGGAGGACTGCTAGGACGAATGTGAAGCTCACAAAGAAGAGATTGAAGCCAAGTTAGCTCAGCAGCCGTATCTGCGAGATTTGTACTCCGCTTCAGTGGATGATCGTGCAACCGTTTTCTGTTTGCGGGAACTCCAAGAAATGAGATTAGGACTAAGAAATATAGCATAACCACCTGTTGATCTTCTATCATCCACATTGCCGGCCCAATCCGCGTCCAAATAAGCAACAAGATTAACCGAAGATGAATACCGAAAAATGAAGTCCAAAGGCAGCAGTGTGTTTTAGATAGCGCAAGATAGATTTAGCGGTTGTCCAATGAACCTCAGAAGAAGTGTGCATGAATTGACAAACATTATTGATAGCGAATGCAATGTTGGTTCGAGTCAATGTCAGATATTGCAATGCCCCAACAAGTTCACGAAACTTGGTCAGATCTGATAATGGGATACCATCTGCTTTGGAGAGTTTAGTACTTGTACATAGTGGAGTGTGAACAGGCTTGGAAGATTGCATGCCGGAATGATTGAGTAAGTTCTGAATATAGCGTCTTTGTGAAAGAACAATACCATCAGAGGTGTTGACAACTTCAAGTCCAAGAAAATAATTAATACCGCCAAGATCCCGAAGAGAGAACTCTTTACCTAAAGAAGAGATGAAATCTGCAGCACTACTTGAATGGTTACCCGTTACATATGTGTCATCAACATATATAAGAATATAAATAATTGTGCTACTAACGGAATAAATAAAAAGGGACGAATCGTTTTGTGAAGCATGAAAACCGAACTTAATTAAAAACTCCTTTAACCGATGGAACCATGCACGGGGGGCTTGCTTAAGTCCATATAGTGACTTGTGCAATTTACACACATGATAAGGTGTAGTAGAGTCAATAAAACCCTGTGGTTGCACCATAAAAACTGTTTCATTGAGGACACCATTAAGAAAAGCATTTCGAATGTCAAGTTGCCGTAGTGACCAGCCATTGGAGATTGCAATTGAAAGAATTAAATGAATAGTTGTCGGTTTTATTACTAGACTAAACGTGTCAGTGAAGTCGACACTTTCTTGTTGATGGAAACCTTTAGCGACTAGACGCGCTTTGAAACGTTCAATGGAGCCATCGGGTTTGTGTTTAATTTTATAGACCCCTTTGCTTCCAATGACGTTCATATCTGGGTGAAAAGAAACCAAAGTCCAAGTCTTGTTATGAACCAGAGCATCTATTTCTTCCGCCATGGCTTTATGCCAACGCGGATCTTTATTAGCTAAGGAAAAACACGAGGGTTCAGAAGGATCGGAGGTAGAGGATAGATGGGTGTGAGCACAGTAGCGTTGTGGTGGTTTAGGTGGGTGAGAGCGTAGTTGCATCGGGTGAACCGAGACGTTAGAGAAGGGTGGTGGACGGTTAACAAGATTTGGTAAGGATGGGAGATTATAAGCAGTAAGGTCGACACAAAGAGGCATTAGATTAGTAGAGGGAGTATTTATTAGTGGAGATGGTGATGAGGGGTCGGGCGTGTGAGGTGTGTGATGAATAGGTGGCTGTCGAAACATATGAGGAGATGATGATGTGGGTGAGTTATGTGAGTGATGTGGTAAGTTAGGAAAAGTGAGCTAAGTGCCAGAAGGGGAACTTACATGAGATGATGGGGAACAGGAAGCAGATTGTGTGTGGAACGGAAAAGAGAGTTCATCGAACCGAACATGCCGAGCAATGTATAGGCATTTAGACTCATGATCGTAGCAGCGATACCCGTGATGAGAAGGACTATACCTGAAAAACATGCAAGGCTTTGATTGAAAATCAATTTTTTGATTATTATAGGGGCGAAGAAAAGGGAAGCATAGGCAACCAAACACTTTTAAAAAACTATAATCCGGATTGTTGTGATACAAAATGGTGTGAGGAGTGGAACTATGAGTGATAGTGGATGGTAACCGATTAATTAAAAAAACAGTGGTATCAAAAGCAAATTGCCAGTAACGCTGGGGTCCGGCAGAGGTAGCGAGTAATGAAAGGCCCGTTTCTACAATGTGGCGATGACGACGCTCAACACTACCATTTTACGTATGCGTATGGGGGCACGTAATACAATGGTTAATGCCTTGAGAGGCAAAATAAGATTGGAGTTTTTGATATTCACCACCTCCATTCGTTTGAACGAATTTAATTTTAGTATTAAATTGATTTTCGACTAACTTCTGAAACTTTTGAAAAATAGAGAAAACATCAGATTTGCGAAATAAGGGATAAAACCAAATATATTTCGAATAGTCATCAACGAAAATTACAAAATATTTGTGGCCCTCGGACGACAAGTAAGGCGAGGGACCCCAGACATTAGTATCTAGAGGGAGTAGGGGGGAGATGTAATCTAGACGACTTGCCAAGCGGACAAGCATGACAAAAGGACTCTTTTAAAGAAGACGAACATGGCAGACTATATTGAGAAATAATTTGACCAAGAACACGTGAATGCGGATGTCCTAAGCGTTAGTGTCAAGTTGTAGCGGGTGCACGAACAGCAAGAGAAACAGAGAGAGCATGGTGATCGTTGGAAGAAAGTGAGTATAAACCCTCAATGCTTGGTCTGGTAAGGAGAACTCTCTTGGTACTCCGACCCTTCACAAGAAAAAAAGATGTGTGAAATTTAAAAAATGACATCATTATCGGCGCAAAATTTTTGGACAGAAATAAGATGTTTTGAGATATCAGGTACATGTAAAATATTATTAAGCTTAAGAGACACAAAGTTAGTGTTAATAGAAGAAGAACCTGTGTTTTGAATAGGTAAACCATTACCGTTACCAATGAGAAGTTGGTCAGTTCCGTGATAGGGAAGAGATGAGTGAAACGATGATGTGTCGGGAGAAACGAACATCCACGACCACGACCTCCTCGGCCACGGCCCCGACGACCAAGTCCACGGTATCCGTAGGTATTGTGACCACCCCGTTGGCTTGGATTTGGCGCCCTTTGTACGTAATTTGCTGAAAGGTCTGATTTGGATGGAATAGGATTAGGACTTAGGTTGAGACTGGACATGGTATCTTCTTGAAGGAATTCTTGTGTGAGAAGAAAACTTAGGAGATCGGAGTAAAACATGGGATCAGCACGGGCAGTTAAAGTGGTGGCGGAATCACGGAATTGGTATCGAAGGCCTTTAAAAATATAGAGATTAAAGTCGATTGGATCGAGGGGTTGGCCGGCAGCGGCTAATTCATCAGACAGGAGTTTGGCTTGTTGAAGATAAACCTGGATGGAAGAATCTCCTTGTTTAAGGCTTTGTAATTGACACCGAAGTTGCATAATACACGCTTGCAATGGGGAAGCAAACCCACGCTCGATTGTCGTTCAGATTTGATGAGAAGTTGAGGCGCCAATCACTAAACGGACAACATCTTCGGTAAGTGAGTTGATAAGGGCGCTCATGAGGAGATTATCTTACTGCTCCCATTGAGCAAACGAAGGGTTAGGGATGAGGGTATTAGTGGCTGAATCAAGGTGGTGAGAGGGGGTGGCGGGTTAGTGCCATCAACAAAGTCAAAGAGGCGTAAACCCTTAATTAAAGGTAGGATTTGGGTTTGCCAAAGAAGAAAATTTGTATGAGTAAGTTTTATAGATAAAAAATGGTGAATTTGTGTGAGGGGGTTGGGATTTTGGTTTGCTGCCGGCGGCGGTGGTGGAGATATAGTGGTGGCCGAATCAGCAGTATCCATAGCAGATGAGATAGTTGGCTCTGATCCCATGCTAAGACTTGAAACTATAATTCATTGAACCCACTGTATCAATATGTATTACAGAGACTATATAGAAGAGAGTCCAATCCTATAAATATAACTTAGATACAATGTAAACTAACTATGAGAATATCTAGACGAAAGATACATGCCAAGAGTTCTAGAAGACTAATGACTGATAAATACATCCATTAAATTAGATCCCAAAGCATATTTACAAAAAATAAATAAAAAACTTTTTATTGGAAATAATATCTAATATGCCCGATATTATCTGATATTATCAGCGATACATATAACCTTGGATAATAAATATTGTTCAATATTATTGGATCGGATACGTATCGACCAATACTTGAACTGTGGATAAGTATTAGCATGAAAGCTAAACCACCGAAGAGGGCAAGGCAATGGAGATTTCCAATTCTAAACTGTTGATACTGTTGGTGAAGGTGATGGCCTCATATGTGTGTATGAGAGAGACAAAAGACAGATGCTTAATTGTAATAGAAGAATGGTGTATGTTGTAATTTATAGATAGGAAATTCTACTTTGCCACCGTCTCGGCTACGTTCAAGTGTATTTCACAAAATGAATGATCAATTATATAGCAGATGAACCACAAGATGTGGCGTGGTGGTAGCTCGCCTCGTCCCTTAACCATGATGTTGGGAATTCGGTTCTCGCCCATGGGAATGGAGCACACTTCGTGGCCACCCGTTTACCTCCAATGGGAGAGCTCCCGTGGGGAAAGGGATTAGTCACTACTGCCGCCAGTGGACACCCTTGGTTTAGACCAATAAAATTATATAGCAAGTGTAATGCACTCATCTTGTAAAATACACTTGGCTGGGCCGGGCCGGGAAATGTGCTATAAATTCACTGTACTAAAATTTATAGAAATACAAATATCATCTCTTATCAAACTTGGCTCGATTGGAATCTAACGGCATCGATACACAGGTATGAGTGGAGTTCTCATTGGGACATCACTTTTTTTGAAATAATTAATTTATTGTGGTAGGTTCGTAACGAAGTGGTACACGGGAAGAAGGCACATGATCCTGAGGAAAATGTAGCTAGGATCAAACAGCGGATAGGCGAAGCACTATGGAACAAACACAATGTAATTGACGGAGCTGGATTTGACGGTAATGCAATTAACGGTAATGATTCTAATGGACATGGTCAAGTAAGGTGGTTTCCACCTGAGCCAGGCATCTTTAAGCTAAATGTGGCCGCTGCGGTGCGTCAGGGGACCCAGCACCATGCAGATGATGAGAGCGTAGGAGGAGTTATCCATAACCACCATAGTCATTGGATTAGGGGATTTGGTGGTTGCATGGACATTGACATGCCTCTCGAAGCTGAATGACAACGATGGTACATGGCCTCATGATGGCCAGAGAGTTATAGTTGAGAGATATGATTCTCGAATTAGACATTATTGAGGCAATCAAGAGTATACGAGAGGGAACCACTTCACATCATCATATTGATCTTATTGAGCAGATCAGGCGCATGCTACAATTTGGTTGGCAAGTCAACATTGTACATGCTATGAGAGAGACAAACCAGCTGGCAGATAGTTTGGTCAAAGCGGGTTTTGAGCAGCGACTTCAGTTAGTGGAATCCCCGAGCCCGAATCTTTGTGGAATTTTGGAACAAGACCGGCATGGCTTTAGCTTGTTAAGACATACGACTAGTATCCCGGGTTTTGTCGGGTTAGTTTGTTAGCCCCCCCCCCCCCCCCTCTCTTTGTATTAAAAAAAAAATCTTTTTACTTCAATAATTGCATTTAGAGGTGTTTGGCTAAGCTTATCCAAAATATCTTATAAGATGAGCATATAAGATGTAACATTTTATAAGATGTTTAAAAAACAGTGAGGGTGGGTTACTTTTTTAAAAACAGCTTATAAGATCCAAACATCTTATTTTTTAGTCTTATAAGCTATTTTTAAAAAAAAAACTTTACCAAATAAATTTATAGAGCTTATAAGCTCTAAAACATTTTATAAGATGTTTAGAAGGGCTTATAAGCTTTTAGCCAAACACCCTCTTAATGTATTTTATAATGATTTTTATAGTTGTAAAATTTGATATTTTCTCGCGTGATTTTAATTGTTATCAAATTCTCCATTGTTACATTGATATTTCTCTCGCAATTTTAATCGTTATCAAATCCTTAAGGATGAAGGATGAAAACCATGATAGGAGATATCAAATGTAATAATGAATTCAATAGTAGCCCATAGTGATTTCTGATGAGTTCTGATGCAAGCACAATCATATGTTGTGTTTGATGGACCCCGTATTTATTACATCATATGGATGTTTGTATTTGACGAGGATTTCAAGACTTGAAACCTCTTAAGAATGTATCTGGCAGTATTCACTTGCGTATAATTTAGAGTTTTATACGTAAATAAAATGGAATAAAAAAACTTTTAAATTCTTGAATTTCCCTTTTATGTGAGCGAAATATCTCTATAAACTCCGGACACTAGAGTTCTGGTTGTCTCACTACTTATTGCTCTGTATGCGGATCATATTTTTGTCTAGATCAAATGTTTTGCTAACTTAAAAACAAGAGTTTCATTCTATTACACTCGAAAATTCTAAATCCCGCACTAAATGCGAAAAAATAATATATCACACTTCAAATAACAATGATTCTCTACTCACAGCGGACAGTCCATGACATTCAATGGGGGGGGGGGGGGGGGGGGAAATTAGTAGTGAAGATTATTGAGAAGAGTTGTCCATAAAATAAAAAAGAATACAACATGCAGATTTTGTTCAAATATAAAATTGTTAGTTGCAAGATTGAGATTGAACAACTAAGATTCGTTTAATAAACTTATCTTTTTACAATTACCTTTTTCTAAGCGTAATAATACATGACCATATCATCGAACTATTTTCAAAATTCACGTTAACATAAAATAATCTTTTTCTAATTTATACTAACTATTTGAAACTCAACATATAATTTGGTGCAAAAATGTACAACATAATTATATGAAACCCAAAATATATATTTTTAATTTGTACCTATTATATTAAACTCAATATGATTTTTATTTTATTAATAAAATAATATTATTATTTTATTTTATCAATGCACGCTATAAGGCGCTCTTACTCTTTAATATTTCAAGATTTTGACTCTCGCTCTAATGTGACTTACATCTTGTCCTATCATTTCTTGTTTGAGGTTTCCTTATATCATTGGACATTGTAAAAGCTTGTAGTACTCTCTGTTATATATATTTCCTGGAATATGCGACGAAGATGTGCCGAAAGAGAAGAATGATGAACTCAGATGGTGCGGTTCCATTATATACAGTTACAAACAGTACCACCTTTTCCCTCCGCCTTCTCGTCCACATGATCACGCCCTTTCCCTCTGATTACGTCTTCATTCAGTTCCTAGTCGTCGCGTCCACTAATATTTTTAAGGGTAAAAAGCATTTCCCCACTAACCTACGCGGTTGAGAGCATTTTGCCCCCAAATTAAGGCTATGTTTGGTTATATTTTGGGATGGTATTTTGGTGAGAATTATTGGTGAGAAATTTATGGGGACACGTGTGTGTTTGATGAGATTGTGTTTGGTTTTATTTTAGGTGTGTTTTGATAATGTTTGGTTTGTTTGCAGAGGGAACAAAAGTTACTGTAGCAGTCAAATCTTAAAGCTTTTGTCTGTTAGAGAGGAGAGAGAAGAGAGAGAGCACATAAAGAGGAGTGTAGGGACAAAATAGGTGTAGAAAGATGAAAAATAATTATTATGTTTTTTTTTAACCAAAAAAGCAGTGTATTTTTGACCAAATATTTTGTGAACCAAACATGGTTTGGTGAGAATTTTAGACCAAACATAGTATGGAAACATAACCAAACATTGCCTAAATTGTTTGGCACTCAACTCCTACAATCTAGTAAAATGTGACACTTCAGTTAATTTGACCGTCATCGGCGGGATCATTTGCAATATTCCATTTGAGCCAGGGTACAAAGTACACATATTGTGTAATCAATTGGGAGCCGTGTGCACAACTGTCATAGGGTGCAAAGTGTACAATTTTTTACAAATTCAGATGGAACATTTCAAAAAATTCCACTGTGGACGGTCAAATGGACTGAAGTATCAGCTTTTACATAAGTCGGGTGCCAAAATTTTAGGTTGAAGGGTAAAGTGCTCTCAGTGGCGTACATCAGGGGTGTTTACATCATACAATAATTTGGGCTTTCAGATTATTTTAAACCCAAAGAGGCCCAAATACTAAAATATCAGATAAGAGGAAAATTGGGTTTGCAAATAAATAAGACAGGCCCATTAAATTCGAAAAGGGCTGTAAAAACATGGGCTGAATAGATAAAAGCCCAATAATCGAATCTGAAGAAACAGGAAAGGCCAAAAGGCCAATAATCTGCATTTAAGAAAAACGCGCTAAGAATTAAAGATTTGAAATCAGCAGTTAAAGGCAGTTCCCAAGGAAGAGGAACGTGGGTTCCCAAGGCCAAGATATATTCGGCTAAGAAGGAAGAGAACGGCAACATCAGAATCACAAACTCTACAGTTTCATTTTCTTAGAATTAGCCTTAGTCTTAGGAGTAGTTCATAGCATAAATTAGGAGTAGCCGTAGAATAAGTTGATAGTTGTTTGTTAAGGATTGCCGGGATTCGGCTGCGAAGCTTGTATCTACAGTCATTTGTAAATTATCGCGATCGAAAACTCTCATGGAGGTATAAATTACCTTTTTTTTCAGATTTAAGTATTTGATAGGTTAATTTTATCTTGACTTGAGTTGTTCAATTCATTGTCTCTATGCTCGAAATTAATAACCAAAGAGTTAATTAAAGACTTGAACCACCATTCAGCGTATCGAATGTAGGAGTTGAAAGATAATCTCATATTATAGATTATCACGAGGCTCGGAACGACTATTCGGATCCACCTCATTCTGAATTGTTTTCTTGCGAAACAAGGAGGCAATGCTTTTTTTACCTATTTTTAATTATATTGAATATGGATAATTACATGCACACACTCTCATTTATTATTTAATTACCAAAACTCCCGTCACTTTTGGTAAATTACCAACACACCCCCTGTAAAGAATGAAATTGTAATTTATTTATACGGGCAAGTTGTAAAATTATAATTTAATAGGCAGTGAGATTGTAATCTTCTTTTACCGAGGGAGGGGTTATGATAATTTATTAAAAATGAGAAATTTTAATAATTTCAAAATAAGTGAAGGGTACATGTAACTATCGATCCCTATTAAATATCCTTAGATTCTTCGTTTATTCCCCCCATTAAACCATGATTATAAATATGCAAGTCTACAAAAAAAGGCATAATTGTGACACCAAAAGCAATAAGTATTTTCATTGATTTGTAGGAAGGGGAAATCATTGCTCTCCCAGGAATCAACTCTTCACTGTGGGTAGGGGGCATTTTCCTTTTTCCTTTTTTATTTTTTTTCATTTTCTTTTTTTTGCTCGTCGAGATGGATTGATCACTATATGTCTTGACAACGATGAGATAATGGATCACAAAAACGAGGGTCTTTGTTTACTTATAGAGCAGTTGAATTTATTAAATATTGTTATTAGTTGAGTTAAAGATTGGTTGTCGATTATTCGAGTTATTGATAAATTTGATATTCATTATATGTATAATATATAATGTAATCGATTCACTAAATTAAAAAATATATATAGTTAAATAGTTAATAGTTGGGGGTTGTGTGAAGGATTTTTTGCTCCATCTCAACACCTTATTCAGCTCATCATCTCATCTCACTTTTCTCACATAAAATAGAGTTTTACATTTTACCATATATTGGTTTTAGCAATCCAGAGATAAATACAATGGCTAATACACCGAAGAGGTATGGGAGTTGGAGAGTTCAATTTCCAAGCGTTTGATGATATTTTACAAAGTTTTGCTATTTTTTTCAATGTTTTCTTTTTCTAAGTCCCAAGTTGTTGATTGATATTTCTATGGACTTAAAAGGATGTTTGGCTAAGTTTATATACTCATTAAAACAACTTATAAGTTGTTGGAGAGCTTATGAGCTCTAACAAAGTGTTTGGTAAATCTTATTGGTAAAATAGCTAATAAGCTTTCAAAATAAGTTGTTAGAAGTATAAGCATCTAAAAAATAAGTCGTAGAATCCAACTTATTTTTTAACCTCTTATAAAACAGAGAACTTATAACATTTAAAAACATCTCATAAGTAAAAGCTTATAAGCTCTTTAAGTTTATTTTTGAATTGTACCTCTCCTTTTTTAAACAATTGGGACAAAGTGTACTCCCAAGGGAAGATTCCTTAATGTGCTTGGTAGATTCCTGGGAAATTACTTTTTGGTAAATAAATTAAGTAAATAAATTCAAGTGCTTAAAAGCTTTTGAAGTCAATAATCACTGCAATGGTAGAAAGGGTGACCATTGGATTGTGCATAATTTAATATTTAATACATTTAAAAATTTCGATGGCTCATATTGAAGTTGCAAAACTCACTTAGAACATTTGAAATCAACTTAAATTCAAATCGATCAAAGCTTGATCAAAATCAACAATCATCTACTTTGAAACTAGATTATTAGTCACCAATGAATTGAAATCCACATGAGGAGAAGTCTTTATTAATTACTATTTAGTGATAGATGGTTTCGATCATAGTTAAGTCATTTTAAGGATTCAACTCCCAAATTTTGAAGTATCAAAACATTCATATTGGTTCATACTGATTTCAAGTGTCTTTTATGAATATATACTAATTGACTGAGATTCCATCGGAATTCTAAGTCTCAGACATTCTTCAGAACCAGTCACCAAAATTGAAATAAACATTAAAAGAAGAGAACATTGGTGCAAGATGTTAAGAGCGTTAAAATTGTTAGTGATTAGGCATATCAAGTGATAAAGACTTGTCTTCACAATAATGATTTTCAAAAGTTTCACAGTGATAAGAATTATGTAAGAAGCAATGACGAAATGAGAAGATGAGGTGCCCTATGAATTATCACATTGAGAATTAGTAACACAACAATTATGTAAACGTTGTTACCATAACTTATTGGTGCCAAATTAATAACAATAAAAATTATCACGACGACTTGGTGACTTGTGTAAATAGCAATAACAAGTTTCTTCCATTTATGGCTGGAAAAAAAAATTATATTAATCGATATTCGGCTCGAGGTATATCATTAAAAGCTTACTTGACCTTGGTACTTTAATATAATAATCCAAACTTGAAAACCATTTTTTGTTTGACAAATTTAGAAACTTGACTCGATTTTTTTTTTTTTAAACAGTAAACTCGGCTCGATTATTAAAAAAGGATATAGCCTATGTGGGGGGGAAAATAAAGTCACTTAAGTTTGACTTGTGTTTTGTTCGATTAAAGCTCTTTAAGTTCGATTCTTAACCAATGTCGATACAAATTTTGAAACTCGATAATAGTTCAAACAAAATTTAGCAACACTTTGTTCGGCAAAACTCAACTTATTTATAAACATCAACGAGCTAAAATAAAGTCATGCCATCAATATAAATGATAGTAGATAATGACACTACTTCATCCTAACACCCCGATTAAAGTAATGCTATATACACCTATTTTTCATCCTAGTTTTGGTAAAAAATCACTTGCAATTAATTGATTTTAATAGATTTAATATAATACACCCGTGGCTAAAAACGGTGGTAATAATTTTCTATTAAAGGCTAATTATATAGCTTATACGAAACCAAAATGAAAAAGAAAATGCTTTACTAATTCAATAAAACAAAAACTCTCCCACGTCAACATATATTAATATAACTTTTGCGTGCTCGACTCGCCGCGTACGTTTACCTACGCAAAGTAGGAAAAGATGACAAAAAGCATGCTCAAGTTTCATACTAATGTTTTCATCCAACAAATAAATACGATCAAGAAAAAGATAAATTAATACTAATATTAGTATACATTAAATCGCGTAAATATATATATAAACAATCTAGTCTTAAACTGTTAGAGAAGAAGGTATGGGAATTGCGAGGTGGGAGGGGTTGTCGTCTCCGGCCATGATAACCACAATCTTCGGCGTGTCATCGGCGGCTGCGAGGTTAGAGAGCTGCGCCGCCTTATCTCCGCTGTTGTGACTCTGGCTGGAGGGCCGTTTCCGGTAGGAGCAAGCCAGGATTATCAAAGCTGCGGCGATGAGTATTAACATGAGAGCTAAACCACCAAAGAGGTAAGGCAATGGAGATTTCCAATCCCAAAATGTTGTTGATGTTGGTGAAGGTGATGGCCTCATCCGTGTGTGTATGAGAGAGAGAGAGAGAGAGAGAGAGAGAAAGAGAGATGCTTAAGTGTAATAGAAGAATGGTTTGTGTTGTAATTTATAGAGGGGAAATTCTAGCTCGACCCCATCTCAGTCACGTCCAAGTGTATTTCACATAATGAATGATCAATTATATATCAGACGTAATTGACTCACAAGGAGACCACGTCCAAGTATATTTCACAAAATGAACGATCAATTATATAACAGATGTAATTGACTCACCTTGTGAAATAGATTTGGTTGAGCGGGCGAGGTGCTAAAAATTTACTGTGCTAAAAGTTATAGTAATACAAAAGTGGTACTAGCTAGCCTATATATGAAGAAGGAAGTCGACATTATTTCTTCTTAAGCACAATTGTTTTTTTTTTTAATTATTATTTTGAACCTTATTAAGTGTATAAAACATATACTATATGGATATACCACTCAAAAGTTAGAGGAAAATTAATAAACCCATAAACTCCTATATCGGAAAAATTAATAATTGGATTTTCTCTAATGAAAGATTGTAGAATGAATACTTGATATTGAGAAATAATTTCATGAATTTGTAATTTTCCCAAAGTTTAACTTCTTGGGCCTTAGAAATTGTTGGACCCTAATCGTACTTGGGCTATTAAGATGGTTACGGCCTTATGGGCTCTTTAGGAGATAAAGCGAAAATGGAGAGAGTCAATCAGACATGCTATTAGATTTTTTTTCTGAAACCCGGTTATTCGACAAGTAAAACTTAATTGAATGTGAGCATGACTGAATTTGAGTTTAAAAATTAAACCTGATGGATTTATGAGCCGATTTTGAGTCTTATTAGGCTCAACACGAATACCCCAAAATCATAACTTTAACTTCTAATTTAATAATCTGTTGTCATATAGCTAAATTATTTTTGGGCTAGCTTATATAGAACCTAAGTGAATGAAACACATATTAATGTAACATTTTCTTTTAAAATAATTCTGAAACAACTTTCAAATTTATTTTTTTATATCATCTCGTATATGTAAGACTATAAATTCGGTTAACCATTGTCCTAAACTTCATGATTTCATTGATAAAACTTTGAAATTGTACATATTCATTACCATAAGCATTTGTTTGGTGTATTATTCAGATTAGTTCCTTATCATGTATTTTATTCGAATTTGTGTTTAAGAAAAAAATGAATAATGTGAGTCGGCCTAAAATAAGCCTGAAACTCATAAAAAATATGAATTAGGGTTGGGTCAGACCAAAGAAAAAGGTTTATGAGAAAGTTTGAGCCTTCAATATATAAGCTTGATATTTGGAAGTTAAACCACTTAAACCCGACTCATAAGACCCGATTGGCAGGCCTGTCAATTTGGTATTTATTTTGTAATTCAAGTTATATATACATATTATATGTATAAAATGTTTATTTATATTTACATTTGACTATATACATTTAGCATTGATCTTTAAAATTAAAATTGACGATATTGACCCCTATACAATCTCCGGACTCATGATTTAGTTCCTAATTTAAAATTTTATCCTTGTACCAAAAGTTGAAGAATGAGGAAAGAGAAAAAAAAAGAAAAAGTACTTAAAGATGTTAAATTTAAATTTAAACTACATCATTTTATGCGGTTAGGATCTTTTTATATATTTATCAAAAAAAAAATCTTTTTAGATGGTGGTTTATCTCGAATTTCACTTTGTATATGTGCACAATGTGTATAGATATTCTGTTTTTAAGATATACAAACAACTTTAATTTATACCTGTTGTGCGGTGGTGTACTATATAAAATAAAATACGAGAAAAAACACTATTTTTTAACGAGAAAAAACGAGAGGAGCATTTCATGTCAGAATATATATAAATATATATTTTTTATCTCGAATTTCACTTTGTATAAACAATGTGTATAGATATTCTTTTTTACAAATATACAAACAACTTTAATTTATACATGTTGTGCGGACGTGTACTATACAAAATAAAATACCAGAAAAAACACTATTTTTTTAACTAGAAAAAACGAGAGGATCATTTCATGTCTGAATATATATATATATATATATATATATATATATATATATACACAACTAATTAACCAACCTATGTAGCAAACATTGAGGTAATTATATGTGTAATGACACAAACGAAAATGTCTCAAACTTGATCTTCACCGGGTCGAATAGTGGCCATGGGTTTGGCGAGATGGGTCGGGTTACTTTCTCCGGCCATGATCACCACTATTCTGGGCTCCATTTCGGGCCGTGAAGCGTTCACGGCCTTCTCCGAATCATCATTTGAGGATTCCGATGATGACGTGGATGATTTCCTGTAAGAGCAGGCCATAATTACTAATGCCAGAGCTATCACTCCCAATATAATAGCTATCGCACCGAAAAGGAACGGAAGCGGCGAATTCCACCGCTGCGATCCTCCACCAGCTGCGGCGGCGGTGGCGGTGGCTGTGGGGTGTTGGATTTCTGGCCTCATCTCTTTTCCTGTATCTCTCTCTCTATATATATGTAATATATGCAGTTTTTTGTTCCTCTTGTATGCTAGCTTGTGCTGTGAAATGAGGGCGGAGGAAATATATATATATATATACACACACACTTGGGTTGGGGTGGAGAATCGAAAGAGTGGTATATTTTAGAAGTTTCCTGGATTAGGATGGGGATTCTACTTTACAGAAGTTATAAGTATATATTGAAAAAATGTACAATATCGGTCTCGTAGGATTGAGTTTATTGTAATTTTAGTCTCGTCTAATAAGGTGAAAAAAATAGTCTCATAAAATTATTCTTTTTGCAATTTCAGTCTTATCGTTAAGAAAATAGATGAAAATTCGCAAGTACCATGCACACGCTTTTAAAGGTTTAGGATAGATTTGGTGATTAAATTGTATAAATAACCCCGACTTTTACAACATTAAAAGCTAAATATTAATGAAGAAGAGTTTTTTTTGTTTTTTTGTAAGTTTTACATAATACAGCATTTTTTCCTATGAAATACAGTATATGCAAAGTAAGTAATGATTAAGTGTAAGACACATAGCTAAACTAATGATTTTCATAACTTTTTAGCAATAGAGATAAAAAATGCAAAAAACATACAACGTATATGTGTGTATAGAGATGGGGTGGGGTGGGGTGGGGTGAGTGGGTATCAAGAGTAGTATATTTAACAGTACAGTTCTTGATGGATTAGGATGGACTGTGCTGAACTAATGTGTGACAGAAGTATCACATATCTTCAAAAGTAGGAATTCTTTATTTGCTTTGCTGTTTCCATAATTCCATGATGTATATATATATATATATATATTTATATATATATATATTGTTATCATCGAGTGAAAAAAAATTAGGGTCGATACAAGAAATTTCGTTCCAAATATGTATGAGAAAATATGCATGACACGTTCATTTAAAACTAAATAGTTAAAATCGTTTTAAGTATTAATAGCTAAACTTTATTAGACGATTATTTTCGTTGTAACGATGCTTTAATTGTTGATGAATTGCTTGCAATACAACGTATTTTGTCCCATAGAAAAAAGTTAGGGAAGTAATTAAACACTTAATAAAACGATGTTCAATAACAACTTTAAAAACTGAACTTAGAGGGTTTCGCTCTCTCTAAGTTCAAACATAAACTTATTGTTGGACATCTATTTCTTAAGTGTAATACACTTTCCTATTTTTTCAATGTGGGACAAGAAATGTCGTATTACAAGTTATTCACCAACAAAATTTAACGATTTGTCCTGTAATATTCGTTATAAATGCGTGACAAGTGTAGTATTTTCTTATATAATCTTATTGCTTGGTTTTTAAGATTTGCATCTATATATAGTACGTGTTTAATGTATGAATACGAAGAAAATTACAAGATCTAAATTATTCCATGAAATTTACACGCATTGCATCTATATGGGATCCACTCATGTTCTAGCACTTGACCCACTAAACGTGTTCTCTTCGCTCAAGTTATACTCCTCTTTGCTCAACTCTTCACTTTTAAGTTTTAACTTCTTTTTCACATATGGAAAAATGATACAAATAATTTCGATTTACATTCAACTTGTTTGTCTTTCCTAATTTTGTGATAGCCAACTATCCCCGCACTCTCTCGTAATTTTGTAGGGATTTATGTGATTTTAAATTTTGATATAATCATAATTATTTGTATATAATAAATTTTACGAACATTTATTATGTGGAAGGTTGCGATTGTCCAAGCTCAGAGTACGGGAGCTCTTTTTTTTTTTGTTTTCCCACAGCTGTCCTAACATTTTGGGTCAGACTAATGCTGCTTGAGCCGGGAACATCCACAAGAAGTGTAGAGCAAACTCTTTTCATACCCAGGGCTCGAACTCGATATATCTAGTTAAGGGAATTGAGACATGTACCACCTCAACCAACTCTCTTTGGTGAGTACGGGAGCTCCTAAGCATGACTTATCTGTTTTTGATTCACTAAATGAATGATATGATCAAAGATGGAACCTCCAATCCACCCCTCTCAACTTTGAGAATTTTTTTTTTTGCCCCTTAAATTTTTTATATTTGAAATTCTGTCTTCCCAAAATCTAAAAATATTAAGTTCTCCTTTTTGGAATTTGCCCCCCTCCCAAATCCTAACTCCGTCCCCGATTGTGATTAATTACATCTATTTGTGTATTAACTCCATGTAAACTCACAACATCAGTAATTGCGATTTTATGTAATTCAAAGTTAAGAGTATTACATAAATACGCATAAATCAATCCACTCGACAAAACTGATGTGATCAGCTAGAAATCGGCCAATTTTAAAATTCTTACTTTTATTGATACTTTGATTATTTACAACCCCCTATGTTGGGTAGGGTAGCGGTTTATGATGTAAGACCCTATATAATAATAATAATACAACTCATATGAAAGTGTAGTTTAAACTTTATAGCGTATGAAAAGAAATCAAAAAGCGATATATGAAACTTATAACTTATAACTACTTCTTAATTGTTTCATTAAAGAGTATATAATAAAATATATGAATGTCATTACTTCAAGACTAATTTGGCATTTACATTTGACATTATTGTTAGTAAATTAATTTCCTTATATCTACACCTTTTATTCATTTTTAATGTTTATTCTCTCTCTCTCTCTCTTTTTTTAATTATCGGTTATATGTATTTATTACATTATGGATATGAATCATTAATCAGCATATAACACTAATACTAATTTACAACAACTAACAACTAACAATTAACAAATATCAATAAAGTAGAGAAAGATTCACACATTGTCGGTAAAGGTAGAACACAAAATCTCTAATATCTTGGGGCATCAACTTCGCCAGCTAAGTCTCATATGCTTCTCTTTCTTTTATTAGAGCACCACTAACACAAAAGAAAAGTTGGGCTGATCATTGATTGTAAACTTATTGGCTGCCTATAGTTTTTTCTAGCTTCCAACAATATAATAAAACTTGGTTATAAAAATATGTTGCAAAAAAGAAATTAGTAGAAAAATGAGGTGGAAATCTGAGTTGGAGGATTAGCATTTTATCATGATTAAGATGTCAAAAACCAAATTGGGTGGAGGGGTCCTTTAGATTATAAAGTGAGATATCCAGATATTGTAAATGGGCCTTCCACCACTAATCAACTTTTATGTAATTAATAAATATATCATGTTTAGATGTTACCTTTTTCTTGAATTAGAGGTGATAATATGGGAGTAGGAATTCGAACACTTGACCTCTTATTTAATTTATTTAATAGTAGGAGGCGATGCTGCAGTTCAAGAATTAAAGAATAGTGGATGATAATGCCAGAGTAATTTATCCTCTTGCCCGATCTAATTTTGACATTTGACAAATTTACCCCTCACCAATGTTATATAAATTTTATGGGGTAAAGAAAGTAATCATGGCAAATAGATTTTAAGATATTGTTAGCCAAGTTCAATAGAAGTGAGAGATAAGAGATAAGGAAATAGTGGATAGAAGTGAGAGATAAGAGATAAGGAAATAGTGGAATTGTCATAATCCTGAGCTACCAATTTGGGTTTAAATCGTCTCCATTCTTTCATTGTAATTGTTCACTTTTGATAATGAATTTCTACAATGTCAACATTAATTGGTATCAGAATCATCCACTGCTCGTACGGTAAAAATCAGCCCATACAGGCACTATGGTTGTGAACACATGGTGGACTCTTATGATTTCTAATGGCTAAAGGGATTTCTATTACTTTTGATCCGTTTGGTTCGGTTAAAAAACCAGTTCGATTAGGTTCGATTTTGGTTATCCAAAAATTAAAAATAAATGAATAAATAAGTGAAATCTTGTTTGGAAAACACGATTTTCCCTTATTTAATATTTTCTAATTAAAATAGTAAATGACAAATATAAAAAGAAAAAAAATCGGTTATCGGTTCAATTGGATAATTAGTGCCTAAAACCTAAACCAAACCAAAAATCGATTTTTCCTATGAAAATGAAACGAGTTTTGGTTTCGATTCAACCCGAATTATTGGTTTTGAGTCTGGTTTGGTGGTTAACCCAACCATGCACACCCTAAGTCCCTAACACCTGGGCCCTTAATGGAAGACATTATTTGAAACTACAACTTAAAAAGAACAAGTTACTTAGAAAAATTGAGAATTTGCAATTATGGACTAATTAATATCAAAATTCAGATATGCTCTCCAGATATCAAAAACTGGTGAATCAACAGAAACATAATGATGATTTCAAAGACATGAACTACTCATGGTGTTACAGTTAAAAACTACACCATAATCACACAGCTACAACTGCATCGCTCGCGACATTTCCCGATTTCATAGAACAAAACAGATTCAAAACATCACCGTGATTTCTTACGCTTCTTGGGCATTTCGATAGAAAATCCTGCGCTTCACTATGCCTTCCAGCTTTCAAAAACGCTTCAAATATACGTAAGAACACCGACATTGCTGGAAATCTCTTACACGTCATGGCTTGTGAAAGCGTGACAGCATCTTCAGCACCTCCATTATATGAAAGATACTCAACAAACGAATCCAAGTCGGGCGGGTACCCTTGATTCTTCATCATATTCATAACATCAAGGGCTTCTTGGAATTTTCTTTTAACTAAAAGTTTCTTTGACAAGGTTTTGTAAGTGGCATTCCAAGGACTTAACCCTTTGTCATTAACCATCTCCGAAACAAGCTTGTAAGCATCCAACGGTCTGCCTTTTCTACAATACATATTAACCAATAAATCTAAAGCATAGCCACCACACGACGGCCCTTCATTCTCAACCATTGACCTAAAACCATCAGATGCTTCGTTCAATTTACGGGCCGCACAGTATCCTTTAACTAAAGAAACCCATGTTCCGGAATCTGAAATAAGATGCGATTTTACCATTTTATTCATAAACTGATTTGCTTCTCGGGTTTTAACACCACTACTAAGGTTAAAGGCAATTTTACGTTGCAAAGAACCATTAGGTAGATAACCACCTTCCTCCATCGCTTCTAATACTCTATTACACTCATTCATTCTCCCAACACTAGTTAAAGACTTGAGAATCGAATCCATATTAGCATTAGTTAACCTATTCCCGTTTGCCTTAGAAATTTTCACGACTTTCAAGAACAAGTCCATATCCAATTCCTTGCCAACAACTATTTTCTTCAAAAGGAAAATGCAGTCATCGGCTGAAGGCTTATTCTCACCAATCATAGCGAATTCGTACAACTCCACAGCATTCTTAATCATTTTTCTCTTAACGAAACGCTCCAATACGTTAACGTAGGTTTCCCTCTCCATTTCATACCCTTTACTTCTCATCTCATGAACAACCCTCCAAAACTTCTCACACGACTCCTCTCTAGCCAACACCGTCGCTATGGCATTAAACGAGCCCTGATCGTGCCGAAACAAACCACTCTCCTCAACCCACCTAAAGAAAATCAACGCTTTATTAGGCTCTGTTCCAAGATTCATCAACACTCCCGTAACTACATCACCCGAAAACTTCACATCCAATTCCTTCAACTGTTTCTCCACATCATCTCCCCACACTTCTCTCCTAACTATCTTACTAATCCTAGAGCCAACATTTTCGTTACAATTATCGTTACTCGCCTCACCTCTATCACTACTCGCCGACCCCAAAGCATACAACTCCTTCAACCTCTCAACATCATCACTCAACCCATCCTTCTCGAATCGCTCGTAAATCCTAACGTAAGCGCCCTTCGACACGCCATAACCTTTCGTTTTCATAACCTCAATCAAATCCCAACACTCCTTCACTAGCCCATTACTACCCAAAATCCCCAACATCCAATTAAACGACTGCGAACTCAATTTCCCACTCTCCCCATTCAAAACCCAATTGAAAACCCTCCTAGCAACATACGGCGTCGTATTAGGGTCCCTCAAAACACTCAGAATCAAATCGTGCGTAATGATAACGTTACTATTTTTCAAATCAAGCTTTATTTCTTTATTATATTTTTCATTTTTAGCAAAAATGTCGACTAACAGGGTAGCTTGATCAGAGATGGGTTTCGGCGGATCAACGGCGGGATCGGGTGATGACGTGGAGTGATGACGTGGGATGAAGGGTTTGGGGGTCACGTGAGGTGCGCGTGGGTGGAGGAGTGAGGAAGTGAAGGAGCGAAGATGGGTTACCTGGGAAACGTGCGGCTGAGATTGAGCGTGGGATCGGATGAGAAGCAACCGCAGCCATTGATATCTCATGCTCTCCGATTTGATTTTGAGCTTGATTTCTTTTCGTCAGGTGAAGAAGAAGAAGAGAAAAGCTTACGGAGGTTTTGAAAGTTTTGATAGATTAGGGTTTTTGGAAGGGGAAGATGGAAGTGAGAGAGTGTAAATACCTAAAAGATCCTTATTATAATAATAATAATAATAATAATAATAATAATAATAATAATAATAATCATAATCATTATTATTATTATTATTATTATCATCACTATTATAATATAAGGCAATTGATATTTGCACTCCCAATTTTGATAATGGCACTCCAATCTTCTTTTTGTGTTGAGCAATGAACCAAAATGTTCTTATAGTTAACACAATTTACATCAATTGTAAAACAAAATATTCTCTCCATATACTATTTTTTCTTTTTTAACTTTGTAATCTCATATTTCACTATGTTAGAATTTCCATTCTTGCTTTCGTTGCTGTCTTTCGATCTATTTACTAAATATATATATATATAGTAACTCAAGTTACATTATAACATAAGTTGACAATCATCACGCAAAATTGCAACTTTTTGACTGGTTGAGCTCGAATTCAAATATAGATGCCCGCATGCATGCGAGTCAATAAATAAATAATAATAAAATAATTTTTTTCTACATGTTTCATAACTAAATAAACTTTTATTATTTATTTATTGTTTTGCGAGCCTATGCGTAAGTAGGGATGGGCGTCAGGTGGGTAATTCGGGTTTGGGTAGTTCGAGTTCGGGTATTTCGGGTTCGTGTAGCAAAAATTGCTACCCAATTAGGTACCCGAAATTGTCGGGTACCCAAAAAATCAGGTACCCGAAAGTTCGAATTTCGGGTACCCTGTTACCCTTGCAAGTTGCAATCTGCTTTAAAAGCAGATTGCAAAATGGCCCGAAACAGAGGCTTTTTTTAGCCTCTGTTTTGGCTTTGCATTTTTCTTTTTTTTTTCTTTTTTTAATATTATTAATATGAAATTAAAATATGAAATTAAAAAATAAGTTAAGATTTAACAATTAATTCATTTATAATTTAACAACTAATCAACAAGTAACAAGAATAATAAAATATGCAGGGAATGAGATATTAACAACAATAAATAAGATTATAAGTGTTTAATAATAAATTTTACTACTTAAAATTGAAAAACCTCTCATGAATCTCAAATAATTTATCAAACACTTTATGAGCAATGATGAAAAGAGATAAATATTGAAAATTTTGTGAACAAATACAAATTTTTACTTTCAATAATCTTCAATGATGATAGGAGAACAATCCCGATGATGATATTGATATGTAGACGAAATTGAAATTGAAATTAAAATTAAGAGTTGAAGGAGAGTTTTAGGCTATGTTTGGTTATGTTTTCAAGTCATATTTGGTCCAAAATTCCCGCCAAACAATGTTTGTTTCACACAATATTTCATCAAAAATACACAACTTTTTTCATCCAAAAAAACATAATCATTATTTTTCCTCTTTCTCTCACTTTGTCCCCTATCTCATTCTCTCTCCTCTATTTTTTATATAAAATTTTTTCTCATTCCTCTTAATATCCACTATCTCTACCCTCCTCTCTCTCTCTCTCCTCTCTCCTCTCTCTCTTCGCTCCTCACTCTTTCTTCTCTTTGACCGGTCTTTTTTTTTGTAATATTTGTCATATCTTTGACGGGTACCATTAAACTTTAAAATAGAAAAAAGTTGTCTGTTTGTAATCTATCATGAGAAATAGTATTGAAAACATAGATTAAAATTTGTGGAGTTTTCTAAAGTAAAACTTTCAAATTTTGTTTTTCAAATTAGTTATAGTGAAAGTATTTGGATTATATATATCTATATTTAATAAGATATATGTTATTTGTACATATATTTTTAAAATTTTATTTATTTTTTATGTATGTGGTGTGTATAAGTTATCTCATTGCTAAATTTGTGATTTGATTGTGTGTGGGATCGAGAAATGCATGTGTGTGTACCCATATTATATGTGTATATTTCTTAATGTATATTATGTGGGGAACAAAAAAAAGGTCTTCGGCGGTCAAAGGCATTGACCACGGTCAACTCGGGTTTGACCGAGTCAACCGTGTGGTCAACGCGGATTTGACCGCGTGAATAGTGACTTAAGCAAGGGTTTCTTTATTTCATGGTTTGGTTTGCATTTGATAATTGACTTGTAGTAGAAGTGACCTAATTATCTAAGAATAGATTGTATTTTATTAATTTTTAAAATAAATTACTTATTAATATTTTTATAAATTAAATAAAAAAAGGAAAAAAAGAAAAAGAAGAGGGGGGGGGGGAGACAAACACACAATTACACACACAGAAACACACACGCACATTGTTACACAAAACTCTCCCACACTCTGATCGCTATATGATATTAGATATATATATGAACATATATACTTTTCTTTTTAAGATATATCAACTATTCTTAACACTATTACTTATATATATGTGTGTGTATATATATATATACTTTTCTTTTAATTTTATATAAACTACTATTACTACTATTACACATATATATATGTACACTAATATATATATATACACACACTACTATTACACATATATATATGTACACTAATATATATATACACACACACTACTATTACTTACATATATACATATATATTTATCTATATAATAATTATTTCAATCTCAATATTATATTATAATTTTTAATTATTGACAGACAAAAACTTACATGATTTGACAGTTACAGTAATTTATGTTCCCTTTGAAAACAAAACCAAACTCTATCTCACCAAAAATTCACTCAAAAACCAACTCCCAAAACATAACCAAACATTATCTCATCAAAATTGCACGTCCCCATAAAATTTTCACCAATAATTCTCACCAAAATACCATTCTAAAACATAACCAAACATAGCCTTAGCTTCTGGCCTTTCTGCAATTCTGCCCCAGAAAGCAGCAACAACAAAGCAAGCATGGTATTATTTTATATAACATTATAACTTATATTAGAAATAATCTTTATTCTTTTTCCTGTTTAAAAAGAGAAGATCCCTTTACTAATACTCTCTAGAATTTTTTTTCGGGCCCTTAATGAATATTTTTCGGGCCCTTTTTACGTCAGTTATTGTACACTCCTAGAAGGTTTACATGGATGAGAACGACGGTGACCAACCGCCTCCGGTGCGCTCGGCCGCCGAACGAGCTGTCAAGAAATTCAAACGGGGGTTAAGAGGTGAAGAAAGATCCTTTGTGCCATCTTCGAACTCTAACAATGATGAAATGAATACCGAGACGCAAGGTGGAAGAAATGGTAATGGATCTCCTAATGCCTGGCAATCGGGCAAATTACATGGGACTTGGACACAAACGGGAACACCACGACAATACTATACGGGTGAAGGAGAACAGGATGAATGGGATCAGAAAATGATAGAGGAAATCAAGTCAAAAGGCAAAGCTACAATGCAACATAAATTATCCATCAATGTTCCGGAAGTTTTCGTTACAATCGATGAATGGTTGGAGTCTTATAGACCATACAGGCGTGCGTTGTTGGTTAAGGTAGGGCGAAAAGTTGGATTCGCAAACTTAAGACAGCGTATGCGTACTCTATGGCATCTCAACGACCTTGATCCCGTCGACGTCGGTAATGACTATTATCTATTACGGTTCAACACAAAAACAGATTACATAAAAGTACTCGAAGGAGGACCGTGGACGGTAATGGGACATTACCTTACCGTTCAAAGGTGGAAATCCGATTTCCAACCGGCTAAAGCTAGCATTTCATCGACGCTAGTGTGGGTTCGCTTCCCCGAAATCCCTATCGAACTATTCAACTATAAGATATTATCTCGAATGGGGGAGACTCTGGGGCGGGTTATCAAAGTCGATAAACATACGGAACTCTCGCTCCGGGGGCGTTTTGCTCGAATATGCATTGAAATAGATTTCGCCAAGTCTCTTCCACCATTTATTCTTCTTAATGGCCGTCTTCAATCTGTTGAATATGAGGGCTTACACCTTATTTGTTTTGATTGCGGTTCATATGGCCATAGGAAGGAAACATGTGTCAAGAAGATGAATAAACCAGGAAATCCCATTCCGGATGTGTCCCGTCATGAAGAAGGCGAAAACATGGAAACTGGTGAAGCTTCCGACATGGCGGCGTCGGAAAAAGCAACCTACGGGCCATGGATGATTGCACAATCTCGGGCCCGAAATTCCTATCGGAAAGCTAACGTTACAGAGGAACAAGCAAGTATGGAAAGTCATCATTATCCAGGTCCCACCATGCATAGGGGGTGCAAAAGCAAAACTTACCTTTTGGTAAAAGCCACAATCAGGGGGATAAAGAAGGAATAAATAAATTGGGCTCCACCAAATTTAAAAAAGTTGCTCACAAATCAATGAATAGCTACGACCATGAAGGATCCAGTTTAATGTGCTCGTGGAGGATTTTAATCAAGAGGAGGCCCACACTTTTTTCCACATTGGCACTCAACATATTCAAGAGGACCCAATAGTGAAAGATAGCAATAGGCCCACACATGCCACCAAGCAAGCTGATCGGTCCAAAAATAAAAAGCCAAAAAGTAAGGCCCAAGCAGGACCAGCCCCACGGACTTGGCATAGCACAGCAGACAAAGGAAAAGCAGTTGTGGGCCCATCAATAAGTATCGATCCGACCCGACTTCCGTTGTTGGCTAAAGGTAACACTTACCCAATTATTAATAATTCCATTGAATCTACCCCATTAGGACCATTTGAAACACCATCTAATACTAATTTGCTGGCCCAACAAAATAATTTAGTTTCTCGTATTGATACTCAACCACATACAAACTCCAAATTTGAATTCACATCGGTTGAAACTACACATAATCCTCAAAATTCGCATGATTCTAATTCTAAACACCAACTCTTTATTTCGGGTCAAATCAAACTCGATTCAGAATTGGACCCTTTGCCGAGCGGGTCGGACAAACCCGACCTGGAATTTTCTCTTCTCACAGGTCAGTCGATTCCCCCGGATAAAGACGCTGAGATGAACATGGAGGTAGAACTCGTGAATAATCCGGCTTTTGAAGAAATGGGGGGTATTCACTCCCCCGAGGTATGATCCTCCAAGTTTTTCATTCCGATATATTTATAGTTTAATGATGAATGTAATTTTTTGGAATTGTAGGGGAGCAGGGAAGCCGGAATTACTTCCTGCTCTATTAGAAATTCTCCGTACTAATGATCCGTACATCCTAGTTCTTATGGAGACGCGGGTTCAGAGTGATCGAGCTATTGATATTCTTCGGCGGAGCCGGCTAGACAAATTGGAAAAAGTTGAAGCTAGAGGCTTTGCGGGGGGTATTTGGCTCTTCTGGAATTCTACTGAGGTGAATTTAGAATTTGTTCAGGCTAATGACCAAAGTATTACAGTGATTGTTAGGCAAAGAGGTTATACTGATTGGGTCTTGACGGCTATTTATGCTAGCCCTCAAACGGACACCCGAGATTACTTATGGAACTACATTAGACGTCTATCGTACGCTATCACGGGTCCGTGGCTCTTGGCAGGTGACATGAATGTTGTGACAACGGCAGCTGAAAAAACTGGGGGGTCTCCGTTTAACTATAATAATTGTCATAATTTTTTAGATTGTGTCGAGGATTGTGGTTTCATTGACTTAAAATTCAGGGGAACTCCATTCACATGGGCTAAAGGGGGAAATTCCCCTCTCCAGGAGCGTCTTGACAGGGCTATTTGTAACTCAGACTGGCGTTTGGCTTACCCTCTTGCCATAGTCCGTCATTTACCTCGTACGACTTCTGATCATTCCCCGATCCTTCTATCCCTGACCGACGAGCAAACTCTTCATAATCATCATGCTCCCACGCGCGTCCAAACTGCGTGGTTCACGGATACTCGGTTTCAGAATTTTGTGGCGGATCAGTGGTCCAGTCAGACTGGTGTTGATATTGCGGACCGTATAGGTGCAATTAGAACCAAAGCGGGTCAGTGGAACAGGGAAGTGTTTGGAAATATCTTTAGAAGAAAACGAGAACTTCTAGCTCGGATTGGTGGCATCCAACGTGCCCAGGGCCAGAACTTCAATAAATACCTTCAAAAGCTGGAAGCTAAGCTTATAACACAGTATCATGCGACCCTGAGACAGGAAGAGGTTATGTGGAAACAGAAGTCTCGGATTAGATGGCTCAAATCAGGGGACCTTAACACTCGCTTCTTTCATATTGCAGCGGCTACTAAAAGAGGAAAGACCAAGATTTGTAATCTAATGCGTGATGATGGCACTTGGGAAACGGATGAGACCGAGCTTAAGAACATGGCGGTGGAATTCTATCGGACTTTATATGGCACCGGGGAAAGTGTGACTCAATATTTGAGAACCGAGGGGTTTCCTAAGCTTACCGAGCTCCAAATTAATTCCCTTCAGTTACCGGTTTCTAAAGATGAGGTTAAACGTGTTATATGGGAGATGCATCCTTCTAAATCTGTGGGCCCCGACGAACTTCAACCCATCTTTTTTCAGAAATGTTGGAACACGATTGGTGATGATGTCACTAATACGGTGAGTGAAGCTCTCCGCTCAGGTATGATCGATACTCATCTCAATGAATCCATCATTACTTTAATTCCAAAAGAAGACAATCCTACACATCTTTCAAAGTTTCGTCCAATCAGCCTTTGCAATGTGATCCTCAAAGTTATCACTAAAACATTAGCTAATAGACTTCGTCACATGATGGATGTTCTTATACCTCAAACCCAGAGTAGTTTTATTCAGGGCAGGCAAACTATTGATAATGTAATTATTACTCAAGAAGTCATACATAATTTGAGAAAGTCTAAGGGTAAGAAAGGTTATTTCATTTCAAAAATTGACTTTGAAAAGGCTTATGATAGGGTCGATTGGACCTTTCTTGAAAATGTGTTGAAAGAGATGGGATTCCCTGCCAATTGGATTAGTCTTATTTTGAGTTGCACTACTACAGCTAGACTATCCCTTCTTTGGAATGGGGAGACTACTGAATGGTTCAACCCAAAACGAGGACTCTGTCAGGGAGACCCACTCTCGCCTTATCTTTTTGTTTTTTGTGTGGAAAAGCTAAGTTCTCTCATCAGCGAGGCAGTTCAGACAAAACAGTGGTATCCGGTGCCTACTTCTCGTTTGGGTCCTAGGGTGTCCCATCTCATGTTCGCTGACGATCTCATTCTTTTCGGAGAGGCTTCTAGTTCGCAAGTTGACACTATTAGCCGTACATTGGATTCTTATTGTCTCATGTCAGGGCAGTTGGTCAATATGAATAAATCCCGGATCTACTTCTCAAATAATATCCCTGGATCCCGAGCTAGAGAGCTAAGTCGTCGGGCCAATCTCCAAATTACTCATGACCTTGGCCGTTATTTGGGTGCTCCAATGCACCATTCCCGTGTCCGTATTAGTGATTATAAATTTCTTGTCGACCGTGTGAAGAAGAAGTTGTCAGGATGGAAATGTAAAAATCTTTCTTTAGCTGGAAGGGCTACTTTAATCAAGGCAGTGACTACAACTATCTCTTCATATTGTATGCAAACTTCTCGGATACCCTTGGGTATATGCGACCAAATTGATAAAGCCAACAGGAAATTTCTTTGGGGCGGTTCAGAAGAGGTTAGAAAAATCCATCTTATTGCGTGGGATACAATTTGCCGTCGAAAGTCGAAAGGGGGTCTCGGAATTCAAAATTCCAAAGCTGTCAACTTATCTTTTTTAGGGAAACTTAGATGGCAACTTTTGACTCATGATAATAAGCTTTGGGTTCAAATTCTTCGTCACAAGTATGTTTATCGTAATAGAGCCTGTTGTCACGGACTTAGTCTCTTACTAACGCCTCGTGCGGCACTTAGCTCGTCGCCTCGCCTCTTGCAAGGATTGCTAAGTCAGCCTCGCTCACTCGTGCTCGTGTGCTCGAGATTTTAAGTAAAGAACTCGAGAGTGTTTGGGAAAACTCTTAAGCACTTGTATTGCTCTTCAAAATGCTTGATGGTTACAAATGATGCCTAGCCCCCTATTTATAGTAGTCCATTTGAGAATGGACGGTTGAGATCAATTCGATCCAACGGCTATAATCGACGATCTAGAGAATTCTACTAGATATTTACAAGGTATATTCTAGGGAATTTTAGCTATACAAGCTTCTACCTTATCCTAGAGAATTCTTATAAATCTCTACACAACTAGAACAATTCTAGATAGTTCTACTCACTACTATATATACAAGGTAGTGTAGAGATTCAACACTTTGGGACCTCATTTGTGGGAAGAGGTGTTGAGAATTGCCGGGGCGTGACATCCTCCCCCACCTAATGTGGCGACGCCCTCGTCGCCTCGTATTGTTGAAGGCGATCTTGGAACTGCCACAAGTCGTCTTGTGATTCCCATGTTGCCTCGGACTCGGGTAGCCCCTTCCATTTGATAAAGTAATGAGTCGTCGGCTTGACTCCTCGACGCCTTACAACCTTGTGAGATAGCACCTCTTCAATCTCTTTATCAAATGACTTGGTTACCACTGGAGGTGCTCGATGTGATGCTCCTCGGCTTGGATCTTCCTCGTCCTCTTGGTATGGTCTTAGCATGCTCACATAAAAGACCGGATGAATCTTTAATGTGCTCGGAAGGTCGAGCCGGTATGAAACTTTACCAACCTTAACGCACTGGATAAGGTCCCTCGTACTTCCGCACCAACCCCTTGTGCATGCCCCGAAATGCCTTGAATTGTTGCGGGATTAACTTGATTAGTACCTTGTCGCCAATGTTGAACTCCAAGTGTCGCCTCTTGGGGTCGGCCCATTTCTTCATCTTTCGTCGAGCCTTCTCCAAGAAAGATTTGGCTAAGTCGGATTGTTTCGCCCACGACTTTGCCATTTTTGCCGCTCCGGGACACCTCGCACTATCGAAAGATATAGCCAAAGTGTGAGGTGTGAGTGGTTGTTGTCCCGTTGCCAACTCAAAAGGGCTCTTTCCCGTGGCCTCGCTCCTTTGTAAATTGTATGAAAATTGAGCCACGTCAAGAATTTTTGCCCAATCATGTTGATTGGCACTCACAAAGTGCCGAAGATAACATTCCAACAAGGCGTTCACCCTCTCAGTTTGGCCGTCGGTTTGCGGGTGAAAGCTTGTGGAGAAGCACAACTCCGAACCTAAGAGCTTGAAAAGCTCCGTCCATAGTCGTCCGGTGAAGCGGGGGTCTCGATCACTTATAATGCTTTTGGGCAGCCCCCAATACTTCACGACATTCTTGAAAAATGCCCTTGCCGCCTCCTCTGCCGTGCAATCCCTCGAACAAGCAATGAAGCTCCCGTATTTTGAGAATCGGTCTATCACCACCATAATAGACCCGAACCCCTCGGATTTTGGCAAGGCACTAATGAAGTCCATCGAGCGCACACACAACACACTGTGTTGGTCGAGTGGTGTGGGTGCGGGGAG